>JACXGK010004568.1:0-37531 GCA_016801125.1 Novumbra hubbsi
TTATCGGACCGAGAGTCACTGCCCCGTGTAATATTATCGGACAGAGAGTCACTGCCCCGTGTAATATTATCGGACAGAGAGTCACTGCACCGTGTAATATTATCGGCCAGAGAGTCACTGCCCCCTGTAATATTGTCAGACATAGAGTCTCTGCCCTGTGTAATATTATCAGACAGAGTCACTGCCCTGTGTAATATTATCACACATTGAGACAATTCCCTTTGTAATATTATCAAACGGAGAGTCACTGCCCATTATGTGGTGTTATCAGAAAGACAGTCACTGCCATCTGTGTTATCAGAAAGACAGTTACTGCCCTTTGTGTTATCAGGCTTCACAGGCTTCTATGTGGTGTTATCAGAAATAGAGTCACTGTTCTGTATATGCAGGGAGTCACTGCTGTTGACAAAGACTGTTGTAGGAGGAAGAGGACTACATCATTCTGAGTTGTTCAGAAGCAGCATTGGGTTTACGTGCCTCCAAAACTCTGGGCTACAGGCTAGAACGGCAAGGAGCCTTTGAGTCTATGTGGAGTCTGCGGACACAGCATCCCAAACAGGTGGATGACTGGGGGATTACAGAGTTTTAATTAGGTGTACTACATTTTTGTCTGTGTGGGGTTTTTAGTAACAGTTTGACAGCGTTCGTTTAGTTTGATGTGGTTTTCATTTCAGCCGTGTA
The DNA here is from genome assembly GCA_016801125.1 of Novumbra hubbsi. NCBI lineage: Eukaryota > Metazoa > Chordata > Actinopteri > Esociformes > Umbridae > Novumbra > Novumbra hubbsi. The sequence continues at coordinate 682 of JACXGK010004568.1, forward strand.
CAACGGGAGATGATGCATAAGGACAATTGGCAGCAAATCTCCACCAAGCAGCTGGGCATCATTTGCATAAATCAAATTGATATTCTATTGAAAGAGATTAACCAAAGCAATGCGATTGTCTGGGTGCCGGGGGAATAATCCCCCAGGAGCACCGCTGCTGCCCGTCAACGCGGGTATATTATATTTCTGCTTGACATTAAAAAACAGTGGAACTAAAATGTCTGCTTGTTCTTTTACAGGATTACCTGATGACACATATGTACAGCAACGCAGCCCAGGACGACTTGTGGAACAAGCTCACTGAGGTATGTAATGTCCCTGCCTTCCTCTCTATCCCGTTTCTCCCTCTCTAGCCTGTCTCCCTGCCTCCTTCTCTACCCTGCCTCCCTCTCTACCCCGTTTCTCCCTCTCTACCCCGTCTCCCTGCCTCCCTCTCTACCCCGTCTCCCTGCCTCCCTCTCTACCCCGTTTCTCCCTCTCTACCCTGTCTCCCTGCCTCCCTCTCTACCCCGTCTCCCTGCCTCCCTCTCTACCCTGTCTCCCTGCCTCCCTCTCTACCCCGTCTCCCTGCCTCCCTCTCTCCATCTCCGTCTCTCTCTCCTTCTCCCCGGGGGTTACTGAAAACACAACACCGCTGAACATGACAAACTGGGAAGTAAGGAAATGTGTTTGTTTTGTTTGTCGGGTGAAACTATTTATATTCTCTCACATTACATCTCCCACTAGCACAGCTGCAGCAACATCTTCTGGCCTCTGGCCTGACGTGCGTGTGTCTGTGTGTATGCACGTCACAGCCTCTGGTGCAAAACACAATGTGAAGCTCACAGGTCAGAAGGTTTTTGTTCACTCTTCGGCCAATAGCTCCTCAATGATGACAGTTTTCCAGAGTCAACTGGGGGTAACTTTACGCTGCCCCGCAATGTTCTTTGTTTCAGGAGACGCAGAGACAAGAGACACATTAGTATGTATCGGAGCAACAGTACAACTACTACATAGTTACTTTACAAACACTGTACAATGACTGTATTATGCAAAACTTTAGAGTTTGCTGTACAATCACTATACAATAAACCGCCAAAGTTGACGACACGGATAACTGGGTAACGGTCTCACGCATAAGTAATGGAGTGTTGTTTAAGTGTTGATGACTGTTGTCAACCTGATGTAACCTTCCTTTCTCCCATCGCACCGTCACTACTGCAATAAGGTAGAGTTTGAGTCACTGCAGTGATGCTAATTAGCAGTTGCGACGGCACTAGTTAGCTTCTTCTGTACGCAAAGACTTACGTTTGGTAATCGCCAAGCCAATCTGACACCAGCGAAGTAGATAAAAGGCATTGTTGGCAAATTCCCCAACTGGCACTTTATGCTGGAAGTCCATCCTAAAGAGGTAAACGCTGTACTGTGAGTAGTATAGAAGCTGTCCAAATGAAGTAGGGGCACCTTTGACCAATAAAGACGATTTCCCCTCCCACTAACTCTTACTGACCGACAGACAAATGTACGCAGGTTAATCATCCGTAACAGCCAATCAATTCCACAAATGTTGATATTCATAGCTTTCCATTAGCTATTTATGAGATCCAATTTGCCACAGTAATCTACACTGGAAGCAGGCACAAAGCCTTTTGTGAACATTGGTACTGTGGCACAGCTTCTGGTCTATCCTGGCTTAACTTCTCCTGTTAGTACGTCTCTGAGGCTATAGAGCACGAGTTTTTGTGTGCAGGCGTGTGCTTCTGTCCCTGTGTGTGTGTCTGTCCCTGTGTGTGTGTCTGTCCCTGTGTGTGTGTCTGTCCCTGTGTGTGTGTCTGTCCCTGTGTGTGTGTCTGTCCCTGTGTGTGTGTCTGTCCCTGTGTGTGTGTCTGTCCCTGTGTGTGTGTCTGTCCCTGTGTGTGTGTTGCCGAACCCAATGGTTATCTAGCCTCCATAATAGTTGTCTTTGAAAGGCCGGATTTAGCAGTTATCAATTAACAGCAAGCCAATGAGGTGGTTGCATACACATTATGAACACGGGGGAGTCTTATAAAAGATGAGTCAGACAGAAATGAGACTTTAGCACTAACTAGCTCTTTTGATGATGGTTCCATATGGGGTTTAGATGAGTAGGACAGTGTTTACTGGTTATGGGCTGTTTTAAAAACACATTTCATTTCAACTTTAATGGTCTTAGCAGTTAAGGTTATAATGATTTTCCCTCGTTCTCTCTGAAGCGTGTCTGTTGGTTGTGTTGGTTGTTTTCTGTGCTGGCTTGTCCAGGTCGTCAGGCTCTGACTGCGGGTGGCGGTAATGGACAGACTGCTGTTATGGAAGAACTCTTTCTCCCCAGCTACGAGACCCCTTTGACTTCTCATCCCCACATTTCTCTTCATTTTCCTCGACATGATCCTGTTGGCAAAACGCCGCCAAAAGACATTTCAAGTTGGCCTGTAAGCAGGCGTCGTCTACGCCAGAATGTTATATGCACCCAAACGTTACTTGATCAAATGGAGCCATTTTGAAGTTGCTGAAATCCGGCGTACATGTATGGAAGCGTACCCACATAACAGTCTGCCATCTCTCTGGCTACAATGATCTTGTCTCTTGCCGGCCATCCATCTTTTCGCACTGTTACTCATCACTTCATAGTCTACAAGTGAGTAATTGAGCTAGTGTTGGCCTTTGTACTACTTGTTTTGAAACTGTCAACTGACTGAATTGTTTGGGAGATAACATAGACGCGTCTTGCTACCCACACAATAACATGCTGTAATGACGAATGTGAGAGGGTTGGATTTGTAAGGCCTCCACCACTCATCCTCCACCTTCTCACCAGGCTGGGAAACGCACCTCCTTCACCCAATCCCTTGAACGCCCCCCTCACAGCAGATCCATATCACCTGAGTACTAATCAGCCAATACCACTCACCTGTGCTCTCCCTCTTCTCCTGACAGCCTCTATTCAAGCCTGGTCATTCACACCCTGTCTGTGTGAGGTATGCTTTGGTGTGATTTGCAACACTGTTAAGCCTGTTTGTCCAAACTCGTTATCCTAACCTCTCTGGATTATCATCTCCCCTTCTGGAAAAATTCTAACTACTAGTAATTTTAGAGGTAAATAATGGTAACTCATAATTTATAGAGATGGTACAAGAATGTCACACAGGCAATAATTAAGTGTGTGTGTTGTATGGCCAAGCGGAATAATAACGTGATGTGGACGTTAGAGGGTTTCAGTTCTTTAAACATGTCTATTTTTGTCTTTGACGTAAGCATCGGTTTCTTACACCAATAAAACACAACCCATCGATTTCTTCGACCAATCGGACGGTTTGCATCCCAGAGTCACCAGGGAGGGGTGTGTGTGGAGGTTCTCCAATCAGAGAAGCACTGATGTCTGCGGGTTGGAATACATTTAACCAGGGCAAGACGTTGTTTGGTGGCAAGTCCCATTATCACTAATTGTTCTCGGTTTCCCTAAAGAGCTTTATTTAGATCGTGTAGTCAACCTTAAAATGGCATAAAATAATCACCTGAAAGTTAGACTGAGTCACATTCTTTTCATTTCACGCATAATTATCACAGTCGCACCGAGTTACAGGAGAGATATTAGGTTACTAACAGCAGGTGCCAATCATCTAATATCTGTCCACTACAGATTTAATTAAACAAGCTGAGTTCATCAGTCCTGCAAAGTGTAGAAAATTAGCATTTTCTCCCTCACCCACTCACGTCCCTGTAAAAAACAAAAAGGTCTTTGATGTATGGGTTATTTTATTCTTCTTTTGTTTTTTTGCAAAGCGGACATCAGAGAAGTTTCATAACTGGACGAACATACTCTTAGCTCGTTTTTAATTAACTTTGTGTATTTTCTCTTGTCAACGATTTCTTTATGCTTTCAGAATTACCCCCTTTCACTTTGTACTTCCGGCACTACTTTAGATATGTGTTAATTAGCCACCCACATAGGGCTAGCATGAAACTGTTCTTGAAAATAGAGAGAGACGAAGAAAGAGGGGTGATGTGTGTGTGTGTGTGTGTGTGTGTGACTGCATGAGAGAAAAGGACTAATGGAATATGAGCAAGAGAGAATAGAACCGCAAAGACAGTAGCCTTGGGTATCTACAGGGAATTAAGAGAAGGTAGACTGTAGTTGGTTCCTGTGCTCAGGTCCTCTTCTTCCTCTCTTCTAACGCTCCTCTCCCTCTCCTCTAACGCTCCTCTCCCTTTCTACACCTCTGCTCGCCATCTGTCCGGTGATGCTGTTTCAACACATTCAGCTGTGTGCTTTTAGGACAGGGTTTCCCGAACAGCAGAGCGAGGTTTGTTTGGCTGTAACACAGATTAGTGACTCAGCACCGGGCAATCAGCTCTCTCAGACACAAAACACGCATGCACACTTTCGGAGCGTAACCTCAGAGCACGTCAGATCACTACTTTATTGACATGCAGTCAGCTTTGAAACTCAATTTGTCAGTTTGGGACGAGGCCTCCCGCGTTTAAAGGTAGATAATCAGCCCATATATCGGCCATCATATAAGTGGACATCAGGGGTAGGGACCAATTCCATTTAAAATCCTACTCATTTCCAGAACTGAACTGCATTGCTGTGGGTAAATTCCATGCCAAATTCAGCTGACAAAAACCAAACCGGAGTTGATGGACAAAGGCTGTCTTATGCGTAGGCAGTCCAATTCTGCCAATGCCGAATCCGTAGGATGTTTGCCAAGCAAACCGGCACGCTGTCAGAATTGAGCTGTTCGTGCAAATTCAGCGATCGAACAGCAGGGCAATGGCACGGTTGCCTGTTCGACTGACTGAGTGGGTTAAATGATCAGTTAAACCCACACGGTTGTGTTGGCCTTCTCCCCAGGCCATGCGGAAGGAGGGCAAGGACATCAACATCAAGGAGGTCATGGACCGCTGGACACTGCAGATGGGCTACCCAGTAGTGACCGTCAGTAAGAACGACAGTCTGGACCACACGGTCACCATCACACAGGAGCACTTCATCTACGACCAGGACGCCAAGATCCGAGACCCAGAGCTCTTCAACAAAAGGTACAACATGGATTTCTGGGTCAGGCTAATGTCCGTTCTCCCACATGTAAAACATTTATAAAAATAAATAACAGTGTGAGTAAGTGGCTGTCTGATTAATAAAGAAATGCAATGCAAAAGGTAGGTGAAATTAAGAGGCAGCAATCGATCAGATTATACTTATCTTTCCTTCTCCTCACACTTTTTGGCTGTGTTCAGACAGCCTGCCAGCTGTGTTCAGACAGCCTGCCAGCTCCATTTTTTAAAAAACATTTTGCGCCAACTACAACAGATGAGAAGTAGAAACATCTGTTGTGATTGATTAGAAGGGTTACAAGAAAAACAAAGATCAGGACTGGTCTGTTTTTTTGGCAACGACATTTCTCATGCGTGTTTATCATATTCCACGGTCTCTTTTAGGTAGAGTTATGTTAAAAGGTAGCCATGCTGTTGCTGTGTTCAGAAACAGTAGAGTTGCGTTCAGGATAAGCGGTGGTCATGACGATGTTTGTCGTGTTCTGAATCAGAATGGTTCAGCGGCACTAGAACTGTGTTTTCAGAGAAAGACGTCTTCGCTAAATCTGTGTTCAGAAGTCAGACCTGGCAACATGCGGATGGATTAGTTTAATCTTTTCGCTAGGGTGAGATGAATAATTCAACTTTGCCTCTGAACTAATCTGGTCCCCTCCCTGCCGTTCCTCCGATTTGGCCTGCAGAGGCCGGCTGCAAGGCAGGAGCGTTAAAGAGAGGCGGACACAGTCTCTGCATCCTAATGCTGTTCTTCTTCTCATGCTCTACCTCAGCTCTGGAGTTTACCACCCACTGTCCACGTGTTACTGATGCAATAACTATTACTTAACCTCTTTGACGAAAGGTCTCCAGACAATGTGGACCATGGAGCAACATAGTTGGGCTTACACTTCCTTAAGGGCCTGGTTCGCTCAGTTCCTTTGCACTATAGCAAGTCGACTAATGACATCTACCAACACAGGAGGTCAGCAACATGTCATGGTTTTGAGACCGAAAAAAAAATTCAGATGCGTGGGAACTTAGCACGCGTCAACCAGGACAGTTGAGCAAATACGGAAAAATTGCGGTTTTCTCTTGCTACAATATCCTCAGGTGGATTTATGGGGCTAAACATGCCTGAGATCTTTATCGAATACTTGGGTGGAACTGGCTAGCTGGCTGAGTCATTTTTATAATGCCATCGAACTTAAAGTACAATTTCATCTGTTTGAAGCTTTCTTTTTAGGAGTCTATAGTTGTTACATATGGTAGTTCTGGTTCGAAAATAACTGTTTGCTATGTTGGTCTTTGAAGAAACTGTTGTATGCCGTAAGTACACTCTAAAAATGAAAGGTATCCTTTACTTTGAATATGTGAAAGTTCTTGAAGGGAAAATGTCAGAGGGTATTGCAGAGAGCTATTTTATACTTGTCACAAAGAACCATATTAACACACTCAAAAATCTACACCAAAAACCCATATTAAAAGGGTGTCAATGTGAGGAACTCCTAAAACAGAGGTGTCAAACGAGTTTCTGCAGGTTTAAATTTTTTCCTTTAAATTGGTTCCCAGTTCAAACCTGAACAACCAGGTGAGGGTAGAACTTACCCAATTAGTGACCTAATTAATCAATCAAGTACAAGGCAAGAGCGAAAACCTGCAGACACTCGGCCCTCCACGGAACCAGTTTGACACCTCTGCCCTAAAGAATCCTCTTCTACTTTTAGAGTGTACAATTCTGATAATAAGACACTGACCCCTGCTGTGGGGTTTTATAATCCAGGCGTTAAGAATGTGGTCCAGTCTGAAGTGTCCTATTGGTTTATCTGGGAAGGAAGTTTCCTCTCGGTATATCTGCAAGATGAAATGTGTTGTATTTAATGCAGTTGCGATACCAGCAAAAATGATATGTACGTTAGCAACTCCGTTCTCCACCTCTTAACAACCAGGTGTAAGTGGGAGGGGATGACTTAATCTGCTCCTTTTTCCAACAACGGGTATGCCAATTGGAAGAAGTCAAAGTGATGTTTATTATTGTTGATCATGTGTGCTTCAGATGTCTTTCTGAATACATGCAACGAAGAGGTAAGACTGACATATCTGTTTTTACGTGGATGGGTGAGAGAATTTTGGAACCGGTACAGCAGTGGATTTCTGTTTCCACAGAGATTGAATTTCCTATATTTGAACTGACTGCTGAAAAAGATAGTGAAAGACACTGCTTAGCAGAGAGGAGCAGGTTCTTTTAGACACGGCCTCCAGTATAATCAGGCCCTGGGGTCTTTAGATATCTGCGTTTGAGAAGTTGTTGTACGATTGTTGATGATAACAAGCACTCCCAGGGTTGCCATAATGTCCGTGCTGGCTAGGGGAGTGGCTCAGCCCTCATGTTTCAAGTGTGTGTAATCCACCATAGAGGAGGGCATTTGGCCTCCCTTTCAAAGGGGTTCTGCCACTGTCTCCCTGTGATCATGTGTGTTGGACTTTCTCTTTAAACCATTAATATATTGTGAGTTTTGGTCAGTTTTTATATATATATATATTTATATATATATATATATATATATGTGTGTGTATGTGTTTGTTTGTGTATGTATGTATTCAAATTATTATAAATTAATAATTTGTTGCACAATCCTTTTTTGGTGTACATAATACCCCATAATGATCAAGCCAAAAAAATATTTATTGAAGAATAACAACTGAAATGTCTCAAATGCACAAGAATTCGTACTCTTTGTCATGCCACTGAGATTTGTGTCCAGGCCTAAATCTGGGAATGGTAAAATTAACAATAATTGAATGTTCCCAAGGACCACAATGGGATCTATTGTTGCAGAAATGTTAAAGGGTTAAAACCACCCAGACTCTTTCTTCAAAGCAAATGTCTTTAAAAAGGACAGATTATAACATTGTTATAATCTGTTCCCAATCATGCAATTTTGTCCAGCAGTAAAGGAGATTTTGGGGAGGGATCTGTGTAGGATTATACATCTGGTTATGTTTCCAACTTCAAAAATTCCCAGAGTGCATGTCAGTGTTATTGCTTGTGTTGCTATTCCTCTATAATGAATAGAAAGGCATCAGGGGAAATCGCATCAAGCTCTTGGGTGACATTAAAAATGATGTCGGGTGTATTGATCTCAGCTATATATGAACGTGTTAGCTTTTGGGCTGATGTAAAGAAAAAAATCCTGTCAGAAACCACTTTGGGAGTTCCCAGGGAAGGTAAAACAGGTGCGTTGACACTAGTTGTTCATCTAGAGCGCATTTTCTTTTCTTGGCAGACGTAGTTTTACTCCATGATCCGTAGCGTTGGCTTTCTTAGCTCTGTTCAAAAAAATCATTGCAAATACATGAAAAGGCCAGAGACCACTGCCCACCGACAGCCATTGTTGAGTAGAGTCCATCACACACGGCTCTATTTGAACACAGATACTGTATGGTGGTCTAATGTTTCTTCTACTGTAAATGGTTAGACATTGAAGAGCAGGTTGGTTGGAAGCATAGTTTCCTTTATTATCCTACTAAACCTTTGCCGTTTGTCACCTTTTCTTCCCTTTCCTTAGCAGCTTTTTCACCATCTTTAGGTTAGGAGTTAGGGTTAGAAGGTGTTTCATGTTCGACCTTATGGTTTGTTTGGTACTAATTGCTACTCCACCCACTGGTTGCAAAAGCTTCAGAAAGATACAAGGGTCTTAAGCTCTTAACCTTGTCAGTTCTGCTAATTAATACCATTCTTTATGGCAAATGGCTCACCACGGACTAGTCTCTAGATAACTACCGTAAACATACACATAAAATTTTTCATCTGAGCTATGCAAATATTTATTTCAGCGAAGCCTATGCACTTTAGGACAGGGCTTCTCTATTTCAAGCCATTGGACCCCTAGTACTGCTGTTTGTCAATAGGGGACAGGTCCTGACTGCAGGCAGGCCAGTTTAGCACCCAGACTATTTTACTATGGACCCATGCAGTTGTAATATGTGTAGAATTTGGTTTGTCATTGTCCTGCTGAAATAAGTCATCTGGATGGCAGCATATGTTGGTCCAAATCCTGTATATATTGTACAGCATTTATGGTGCCTTCGCTGAAATGCAAGTCAATGAGCACTAATTCACCCCCATACCATCACAGATGCTATATTTTGCACTGTGCACTGAAAACAAGACAGATGGTCCCTCTCCTCTTACATGATTCCCCAAAATAATATACATTTTTGATTTGTCTGAACACAGTACAGTTTTCTACTTCGTCCCAGTCTACTACTACATGGGCCCAAAGAAGGCAAGGATCTGTATTAAAAGATGATTAGAGGATAAGAGGATTACAATATAGTGTATAGGTGTAACATATGCAGTCCAAGCACCTTTGAGTCCAAATGTACATGCCACATTTCCGAAATCATAAGCCTTGATTGTGCTGCACCAGACAAATTATGCCTCATGGGTGATACAGTTTGGCCTTTTATCATATACAGTTTTAACAGTTACTCTTGCTGATATAAAGTTACTTAGAATACATACTCAAAACTCTACAGAATGAGCTTACATTTGTCATGTTGTAAAGAAAAGCCATATGCTCCTGAATGCACTAATGATTCCTATATCAGTCAAAATGACTATCATGAAATCCTAAAGCTTTAAGATCACATTTTACTGCGTCGCTAATCATGTAGCTAACGAGCTTTGAAATGATGCAGAGTTGACCCAGATAGTGATTTATCATGTTTTTTTAGTGGTGTAAACAAGAGTGTTTGTATGATGTTGGGGATTCAGGGCTGTATTCCAAACAAAACAACTACAAATGTGTTAGATCCGGTTCCTCAATGGCACAGCTAGCAGAGATCAAAAAGCACCTAATAGTTGAATTTGACTTTGAGTCATAAAGGAGCATTGACATGACATCACAAATCATACCTCATTATGTTTTATGTAATGTAGGACAATATTGTTGCAGTCCTACTAAATGTATAAATAGTTTTTTAAGGTGTTGTGGTGAACAAAAGCAGAGAAGGTGCAGCAAATGTTAAAACCGCATACAATGACGATCTCGGTCTAGCAGGTTAAACTGTTTGCGTCTTCACCGTCGGTCTAATCATGTCCTCAAAAGCTTAGAGAGCTTTCATTTTCATTTCTGCTATTCCCTCTGTAGATAACATTTCCGTACAGGAAAATTTTCTTTGTTATCCAGTGGATGTTGACAGAAAGTAAACCAGGTTGTGGATATGTATAATATAAAAGAAGATGTAGTTAAAGTATGAATAACAAGTAAATCAATAAACAGATACACATTGGTTACATTTAAGATGTTTCTTTCAAGTCGTTTGAACACTGTTTGCCCGTTTCTCCCTGTAGGTCGCTGGTCGTACCGCTGTGAGTTTACGTTCCTGCCGTGGCCTTTCTCAATAACGAGGCCCAGCTCACTGCATCTGGCAAGGTTTTGCTTGTTTTTGGGGTGTTGTGGTGTTTCTTCACTGTCTAATCTCTATTTAGGGCAAGGTAGTACTTCAGTTTATCCTTTCCGTTCTGTAAAATACAGTTTGTTTTCTCTGAGGTTACTCTTCTCCTTGAGTATATTGAAACAACTCTGCCTGTTCCGTGTTGAGGTGTCAATATTAGTTGACAACACTGAAGCCTGATGTATGTGTGTGTATCTATATATATATATATATATATGTATCTATATATATATATACACATATACACACACATTTATTTGTCATAGTATTTGTAGGACATATACGTAATTGCCCTTTTGGTTGTCAGTGGCAACCATCAGCTGTTGTCTTCACCATGTTGTGTTTTTCTGAGCCCGAGTGTCTTTCGACTGACTGGAATGAGGCAACCCAGAACTAGTACACACAGCAACTTTCTCCAAGAAAAAAACAATGTCATGTTGTCTACAACGCCCAACCCGTCAAACTGGCTTCTCTGGCCTCCGTTTGATTCCCCCATACAGACCAGCTGTGATAAAAGGGCTGCACTGGGAAATAATCAGGAGATACTTTTTAAGCTTTAACAAATCAATAGGCTAGCCAGCAGGGACCTCTTACCTCCCTTCCCTCACCCTAAAACACCACCCTTTCCATCTCCCTCTCAATCACCTCAGCCTCCCCACACTCCTCCTTTCTCCTTCCTCATCTCCTCACCTCTCCCTCTTCCAGTCCACCCTCCAGGCATGTGTTTCAACAGCTCCAGCCTCCCCGCTCAGCGTACCCGCAGCAGGCAGGGATTTGGACGAGGTGAGAGGTGACGCTGAAGATGGTCGCCAGCCAGCCAGCTAGCTGATGTGTTAATACCACTGTGGTTTGGAGTAGGATGCAACCAAGTCGATGCCGTGCACGGACGTCATTCGATCTGTTTTTGCAGGAGGAAACAGGGGCAACACAAGGATTACAGCGCCACCAGGCGTGTTCACGCTGCATTGCGGTTTAACTATGACAATTAATTAAGTGTTTACAGTCAGTTATTTATTAGTCAGCCAGTCGGCGCTGTTTTCAAAGCTGGCAGAAACACTACTGGAAAGCACGTCCGAACTGTCTGTCTTCATAATGGGGGTAACTTTTTAAATATATCATGTGTGCTTTTTTAGCATCCGGCCTCTACTAATGATTTACATTTTATTTTCTGCTGCGATAACTGAGACTTTTAAAGAACTAGCGAAGAAGAAAGAGAGATAGTCACACACAGAGAGAGAGAAAGGGAGACAGAAAATGTGAGACAATGAGAGAGAGAGAGAGAGAGAGAGAGATAGAGACTCAATACAGAGATAGAGAAGAAAGGGAGACAGCAAGAATATAATGATGGATGCCCCTTTATTGTGCGTGATGAAATAAATAGCCGGGTCTGTTAATTATCTACCTGAAACGGCAGTAAGAATATTGTGAGGGAAGTCATCTTTTTATATAGAACGTATGTAGTAGCTGTGGAGTTGCAACGCAAGCAACTTGTGAAAGTCTGTTATGTGACATTTTTGTCAAGGTAGGCAGAGGAGGTATATCCATCCATTACACTGAAATTGAAGAGAGGTTGTCAGCACATCTTGTTGTGTTGGCAATACAATTGCCGCTTCAGACATTCGTACCCATGCTCGTGGCTTAGAGCTCCAGTATGTACGATGAGGGTATAAATACCAGAAACAAAATGTCACTCCGTAACGTGGCAAGCCAAGATTGAAAGATGGACAGAGGTCTTTGTAAACCCGGTACATTCATATGTATGAATCCATTTCCATGGCATTGCTGCCTGGCGCATCAAACTGACAACACTTATATTACAATATCTCGGCTTGTGTTGATTTTAGAAACATACATTATTTTCTATTGTAAAAGACTCTGCCATTATCGAGCATTTGCACATTGCATTGAAGGGGGCTGGAACTTGTCTGTGACATTTTTTTGTAGAAACCCCAATTGTGTGAGCAACTGTAGAACCTAGTTTTTTCCATATGACAATGTTTGACTTGAGATCAGATTTCATCTTTGGATGCCCAAGACATTTGTTATTTGACTAAATGAAAACCACTTAAATAAAACTCTGTTGATGCATCAGATCACTAAGGTCTTGGGATTTTCTGTGATGCACACAGGCTTTATTACATACGTAGTATGTAAATATTATATTTAATTGGAGTTTTAGAACACTGCTAGGTATTCAGCAAATATAAATGTATATATTGTTGAATACCTAGCCATGTTTTAAAACTCCAGTTAAATGTAATAAGTGATCCATGTAATGATAATTTATGAACATAATAAGGACATTTATATATATTAGCATAGCACATATCAAAAATGAAATTATTTTGAGGGGTTATCTTGTGCCAAAAAAAAACCCTGTTGGCTATGGGTGGATAAACAACAGCATAATTCTACAGGGCATCTATTGATCCAGCAGTCAGACAGAAAGAAGGTAGGAGAAGGAAGGGAATTAAGAGAGAGAGAGAGAGAGAAGAATAATTAAGAAAGAGACGTGTGTGTGTGAGCAGAACAGGGAGAAGTTGACATTCAGACACCAGGGGCCATCGGGCCAAGCCCCTTGCTCTTTGAGGTCCAGTGTTCCCCCCTTGTTCCTGGAGATGTGCCTTAAAGAGAAGAACAAAACGTTTTTAAATGATGACCCACCTATAAAAAGTGCTCAACATCATCCTTTAAAGCTCTAACATTCATGGAAAGTGTATATGTTGTTTATTTCAATCCTGGAATTGGTTTGCGCTGGTGATACTTAATTTATGAAACAATGTCCTGTTCCTTAGTAGTTGTCGTGATGCATTTGCATTTGGGAGTTTTTGCTGCAACAAGAGCTCAGCGTTTCACACAAATTGCACTATTTTTTCCCTGTGCACTTCCTTCTGCACAGTGAGGTAGCAAAGCAGAAAGCAATGGCCAAGCAATGGCAAAGCAGAAAGCAATTCTAATTTAAAATACTGTTTTTTGACCATCCCACAGTATTGAAAAACAAGGCCTGTGTCCTGTTATTTCTTCAAGGCTTTAACTTGTCGGCCTGTTGTACAATTCTAGCAAAGGACGGTTGGAACCCATACAAACACACTACAAGGCCTAGTATATTTATAACAGCAGCTACCTTTGACATGAACTAATCTACTTCTGTGCTAGCTAAACATCTTCCATAGACCTAACAAAAAATATAAGCAATGAGGAGAGCCAATCTAATTGGTTTGCCCCCCAACATTAGGGAACCCAGGCTTTGCCACTGAAGACCAGTCATTGGATGACAAACTAATGGTATTAGTGAGGTTCCCCATAAGTCCATGTAGAGATACATTAACCACAAATGAATCACATTAACAGCAGGCAAAACGGTTGTAGAAAATAAAAATAATAATGCAGTTCTGATGAATCTAACATCTCTATAATGTAATAGGATACATCATGTTAAATTAGAAAAACCATAATCCATCCAATATTGACTGTTTTAAAACGCACAGTAAATCATTGCATAATGAGCAACAGAAAGTCAATGGAATCCAGACATTCAACGGGCCTTCAGGTGTTCAATTCAATGTCAAATATCAAGATTTTTCTGAAATGTTTTGAAATTATACACACCAACTGTTTTATAGATACACGCCAACTGTTTTACATGGCCCGTTTAAGTGTTTTGTTATTATGTTCGTTGAATTATTTTCTTTTTTAAATGCTCAATTTGCATAGCTGAAATTTCACTCTATCCAAAATGCTCTTCATTAGGTTGTGGTGCAAATAATATCTCCCATCAACGTTCCTTGTTACTCGCTCCAAAAGACATCATAAAATCACAAAAAGAAAATTACAAATCTTTTCTCATAATCATCTGGAATCTTTAGCCAAGCAGGACCCATTTGTTGTAACCGTCAATTAATATTGAGTTGGAATTTCCTCTCAGACGTCATTTCAGCCCCCCCCCCCCCAAAAAAAGAAAGTCTGGGACAAAATAACGACAGTATGAATATTGTCCGCTTTTCTCTTGAAAGCGATTGATAAAGTGGCCAATCGTTGAGAAATTGAGAGTCCACTTCCTTTTAGCAATTTGTGTTTGACAGAACAGTGATAGAAGACAGAATGGTAGGATGTGTTGAAATGGCAGTGTGCTGGATAAGAACTACAACTCCCACCAGGACACGTGTTCCGGAGCTAGCATTGTAAACATGCTATAGTTACAGCTCCCTGTAGGGCTCCAGAACACATTAAACATTGAACAGGCTTGTGACGCCCGAGACAGGCAGCGGGGGGGGAGATGTCTGCTGTTTTGTGTCAAGTTTTTGCAGTTTTATGTCTCCATACAGATCCAAAATAGATGTATGTGTGGATGTGTTCTTTTGCAATAAAATCACTCGATGGTTGCTTTTTGGTCGTGAAGTTTAACTATTTCTATGTCATGCTTATTAGGAGCCTTTCTTACCCATGCTTTTTAAGTGTTCTAAAGAATGAACCTGTCAAAATGGGTTATACGTTAATCCTGCAGATGTCTGCAAATCCCTGCTCTGGATACTATAACAGTATATGGCTAGCGGCAGTAATGAATCAACCTTATCAACTAAAAGGAACACCTGTGGGTTTTTTTTAAACGTTTAGATAGTGTCAAAGTTTATGTCTTAAGTTGGGCTTTATATAGACATAATGAGAAAAAGTTTCGCACCGCAAAACCCTGACTTCAGTCACGGCAAGAAATTCTGTAAATCGCTAAATAAAATTAGCGGTTTGAGGGACCAAATTGATTTCCTGGTCACCTGCGGAGAAATGTGATAGGTGACTATTACAGGGCATTGCAATTACTCCCGCTAATGACTGCAGACTCTCTCAGGTGTGTTTCCAGCACCTAAACTGAGTCTTGCATCCCAATTTGCACCCTATTTTATAGTGCCGCACATGTGTTAACCAGGGATCATAGTGCAGTATGTAGGGAATAGGGTGTAACTTGGGAGGTTACACTGTCTTATTGTGCTTCTGGTGGAGGCTGTGGGAGTCTACAAGGTCGTCAGAGTGCATCGTGGGGTGTTATCAACGTGTAATTGACTGGAAATCTCAGTGCCGGTCACAGAAATTAATCTTAATGATAAGGTTGTGGTTCAGTGGGTACACTGGGGGGGTGGGGGTGGGTGGGTGGGTGGGGAAGCTGAAATCAACAACACCTGATTGTTGTAGCCTCACACAAGCGAGGGAGGGAAATTAGAGCGAGCAGAAAAAATAGTTTTTGGCCTTTTATCAGCTGTTGTGTGTAGCAGCGTTTTGATCTTTTGAATTTACCGACTCTGTTTAGTTGCTGTATGTGTTCATGTTGTATTGCCATAGAGATATAAAACAGGACCTACTACCGCTACGATGTCAATGTAATATGCCAGTACACACAGCATGGGCTAGATGTCTCCGCTCTGTAGTTCTTGACAAGTGTGTCTGGAGTGAGACTATTATTTATAACTGAAGGTGGGTTTAAAGTATTTGGTATGAAATTGTTAGTGGAAAAGACCCTGGAGGGTGTTTTGTAAGTGGACAGAGCATTGCTGAGGGCACTGGAGGGTGTTTTATAGGTGGACAGAGCATTGCTGAGGGCACTGGAGGGTGTTTTGTAAGTGGACAGAGCATTGCTGAGGGGACTGGAGGGTGTTTTATAGGAGGACAGAGCATTGCTGAGGGCACTGGAGGGTGTTTTGTAAGTGGACAGAGCATTGCTGAGGGGACTGGAGGGTGTTTTATAGGTGGACAGAGCATTGCTGAGGGCACTGGAGGGTGTTTTGTAAGTGGACAGAGCATTGCTGAGGGGACTGGAGGGTGTTTTATAAGTGGACAGAGCATTGCTGAGGGGACTGGAGGGTGTTTTATAAGTGGACAAGGCATTGCTGAGGGCACTGGAGGGTGTTTTATAAGTGGACAGAGCATTGCTGAGGGCTCTGACATGAATGGAAGCTCCCTTTGTTGTTCTTCCGCCTTTTTCTTTCTCCATCTGAACTGCTACTTCAGAGCTTTCACATAGCTGGCCACGCTTGCTGCCTCTGGACGGTTCCAGCATTTTCCTCTGGGGGCAATGGTGGGACGCTGATTCATCGGGGAAGGACATGTTCTTATCACGGCTGTGTAACTAATGTATTCATTGGTTTGTAGCTACATCCGCACGGTCCCCACAATTGTTTTTGGGGCCAGGCAACTTTGTAAAGAAATGCTTTGGAATCCCTGAACAAGTGTGTGTGTCTAGCACCAGCTGGCAAAGTCGCAGCCACAAAGCAAAAGGTTACCATGTTCCTTCTAGGTTCTATATGTAACTTGTTTGTAGGTAAAATGTGTGGGGGGGAAACCGTGGGCAAATTGCTTATTGAGAAAAAGAGGGAGAAGGATAGAAATGGAATGCCAGCGTTGGGCATCTTGCCACTCTCCTGGAGACTGGCATCATCCCGTTGGCACTTCCCAACACATCAATGTTCACCTTGCCCCCACCGACCCAAGAAGGGCCCGGACACACCAGCTCAATTTGCCCTAGCGTGTATCCCAAATGACCCATGTCTCCCCAAATAGTGCCATACTTTTGACCCAAGCCTTGTACTAAACCACATACTAGCGGTGGATCCTCATCAGACCTGCAATACAGAGGACACAGTCAGAAAGGACAGCGTTTGGGACGCACTGCCAGTCTCCCCTGATCCCGGCCAAACACCTCCGGGGAGGTGCTGCTCACGGCAACCGGTGGGGGGCCGAAGGCCGAGGCACGACTCGCAGAGCATTGATCCTGAGGAGAGCGGATGGGGGGGGAGGACAGGGTGAAGTGGGAGAGGGTGAGACGGAGGTGGGGCCAGAGGCGGTGGGGGCGTGAGCACAACCAGACAGGCGGTTGAGAGCCACAGACGCGTGGCCAATGGATCCCCCGCTGAGAGCCAGAGAAAACGGCTTCTTTTCGGTCTTTGTGACAGGACCACAGTTATGGGTCAACTGCACCGCCGCTGAAACAGTGGAGTAACGTTTAGTCCCTCCTTTTCCCTGCCTCACCCGCTGTAAACATCGCCGCTGGGAACCTGTGTGTGTTCTTGTTGTATAATTCAGCTGGCTGCTTGAGGACTGTTCCTCCCGGTTTGGGAATCATGCATTAATCAACAGGAAGACGAAGACCGGTAGGACGGCCTTATGCCAACGGCTCTGTGTGTGTTTGCTGCTTCGGGGGGGAAGGTTCGGCTTTCTGCCCAAAATAAATGTATGTAAGTGGGTAGCCTTGCGCCATCGTCATGGACACTCATCCCCTCATATTGTCCCCCCGTCGTTCTACGTAAGAACCATGTCTGACAGAAGGTAACCCAACACTTTCTAAAGTCTTCACCTGAGTTGAACTAAGGCTATTCATTCATCTATATATATATATGGGGATTTTTTTTTTATTACTCCTCACTCCTTCTGTTTAAGACAAGTGTTAGCTGCTCAGTCGGTGGTTGTATTCAGTACTGTGTGTGTATGTGTGTGTGTGTGTGAGAAAAGGCTGTTACTTGTTCCATCGTTGGTACCACCACTCTGGTCCTCCGCATCCTTTCATCCCTGACAGCCATGTTGTTGGAGGAAATCAAAGCTGGCAGCGAACAGAAAAGCTTTTCAGCACACCCAGGTGTACGGCGGCCATTTTGATCCTGAAGGGCATTAACTTGGACCAGCAGGTGTCATGGAGGAGCCGGGCGGTGACAGCTGTCAGCTCGGGAGGCCGATGTGTGTCTGTTTGTGGGTATGTGTGTATATGTCTGTGTGGGTCCTTGTTCTAACTAATCTAAGGACATGAAAACAAGAGCATTTTGGGCTCTTGGGAAGCGTTTATGGTAAAATTTTCAGTTGGGGACACAGTAGAATGAGGGTTAACTTACTGCGATCGGAAATGCAAAACATGGCATACCAGCTGTGACCTTGAGTCTCAGAGAGGATTCAGCCTTGTCCTGGTATGAGGCTGGGTGAGATACCTCTGGGGCTACGTAGATTAACATTGGTCAACGGGAGACCACTTCTACCGGTCTGTCGGAGGGATACTGATCTATGTTCAAGTCATGCTTTTTCAAATATCACTCTCTTCTAAATATCACTCTCTTCTAAATAGCACTCTCTTCTAAATAGCACTCTATTTTAAATATCACTGTCATCTCAATAGCACTCTTTCTAAATATCACTATCTTTAAATAGCACTCTCTTCTAAATACATTTGTGACCATGGTCCTGAGAACTATAAAGGGTATTTGGTGCCAATTGGAACGCAGCCAGTCTTCAGTGCTGAATAGTCATCTTGTTTAATTCCCGTCGACCTCAGTCGGCTCGGCATCCGTGTTAAAGGATTGGAGAGAATGAACAGATAGTTACAAATTGAATGAGGTGTCACATACCCTTTGCACCGAGCAAGTCAAATTCCCTTGATGTAGAAAAGGGATATAGAGAGTGAGAGAGAGAAAGGGAGGGGGGAGGGGAGGAGTAGGGGTGGTGTCATTGTTCTTTCACTGGATCGCGTTCTCTGATCTGCTGTAATACCCCTCTAATGCGCCAAAATCCACTGAAATTTCTTCCTTTAACCTTGTTTAAAACATCTCTCTCTCTCCCGCTCTCAGTACTTTATCTCTAGCTCTTATCTTCTGTCTGTTTCCATCCGCAGTTTTCAGTGGCAGATTCCTCTGACACTGGCCACGGGGAATTCAACTCACAAATCATCCGAAGCCATCATCTGGCTCTCCAATAAAACAGGTACTGTTTGGGTTCCTCCCCTCCTCACCCGCCCCACACTAATCACCTTAACCACACCCCGCCGGTCCTCGCCGCCACTTTCCATGCCACCACCGGAACAACCGAGACAAGGCAAACCACACCAGCTGTTTTCGAAGCTGACTTTCCTTTGATACATTAAATCAGTTGTGTCGGTGTGTCTGATTCTTGTGTGATGTGTGTGCTGTCTGTGTGTGTGTGTTGGGCATCACACACCCTTGGCTCATGCTGCCAACGACCCGCTAGCTGTGGCTTCCGTCACTTCCTGTATTCATACTGGAGTGTCGCCCGCTGTCTTTCTGTCCAATCGTAAACCCTGTCCAGGCGCACCCTCAGACACTCTGCTGTCTAGGTGGCCGGCTGCTACGCTGTCCCAAAGGGCCCCCTATTCCTGTCAAAGTGCACGCTTACTCACCGGCGCCCGATTGGGCTACATTTGGGAGAGGCGAAACATTCCCTCCGTCGCTCGGGCAACACCCACTGGATTTGCAGGGTTATCCGGCGTTTCTTTTCCCGGCAGGGGCATTCCGCTCGGGGTGCTTCACAGATTTCCCCAAACCCCTCTCCGATATATTTGGTTCCTATCACTCTGTGACGGGAACGGCTCTGGCCTTCGCAGGGCTGTGTTCATGGTGAATGTTCTGGTTCTATGGGCGGACGCCATTGTATCTCTGTGGTAACGCCGACGGCCCTGAAGGCTTTTCTGTATTCCTTGGCATGCTACTCCGTGTGCTGGCGCATGTCGGCCATGACTGCAAATGAGCCTCGCTCCAAACGTGCAAGCACATACGGATACACACAGACACGTACACAGGCACGTACACACACACATTTCATTTATTTCTCCATTATTACACTGTGTAACATACACCTGCAGCGTAAGGTATTTGAATTCCGAGGTACAGCGGTGTGTCCACAAGGTCTGATATTTTCCTTTTCATATATCTCTCTCACACACAGTCACACACACGCATACACACACAAACACGCGCGCTTCCACGGACAGACCGTCAACAGGGCCTATTCGTTATCCAGGTCTGCGGCTGAACCTTGCTGCACTGGACGCTTGGCTGCTTTGACATCTGCTCACTTGGAACCACAGGGACACACCATGTGCAATTAGAGAACCGCTGTGTGTGTGTGTGTGTCTCCGTGTGTCCGCTGTCTACACTTTGGGTAAGTGGACCATTAATATGCAGTATGCCCGTCCTCAGTATCCAGAGTGCAGGCAGCCAGCAGGAAGCCCCATGCTCTCTGTTTCCACACAAGTGGGCTTCAGTATGCGAGCGTGGCTCTTGTCCTAACCTCCACTCCATCACACTTAACCCTCGTAAACGCGGGTTTCCTTACTAGTCTGCTGACAGCCACACAACAACAGAGCCTATGCGAACCATGATATCAACTAGAGTGCTGAGGACACAAATTGCTATGACAACGTGAGTGTACGTATAGTTACATCACACACACACACACGCACGCATGCGCACGCGCGTATATTTTCACAGGTTACTGTCATACTGTGGATGTAGGTAGAATGACGCTTTTGTGGCCGTTAAAAGATTTCCCACCTGGATTAGCGGTGGAGGAGAGGGGCACCTTTTGACCCGAGGCAGCAGGAGCCGTCTGGCATGAGGTCGTCCTGCGGCCAAGATGTCTCCCCGCCCAGAGGGTTGGACCGGGTTGACGGGGCAGTTGTCTGAGTAAACCGGCTCCCGTTGGACGGCTCAAAGACGTGGCGATGCGGGAAGACACACAGAGCAGGACACCGTCAGAGCAGGACACCGTCAGAGCAGGACACCGTCAGAGCAGGACACCGTCAGAGCAGGACACCGTCAGAGCGTGACGCGGTCGGAGAGGCCGGGACTGAACAGGATCAGAGCGGTTCCGCACTGCTGTGGATGTGTGCGAGGCCCGGTGGTTTTGTGGAAAAAGGCCGAGCGGTGTAGGTAGTGGACGTCCGTCGCCCTGATGCGGCACCGGAGAACTACGGCCACCCCGGGTGGCGTGTGAGTCACAGTGGGTTGACGCCACCTTCCCCCGGGGCCTTGGGGGGGGAAAGTCTGAGAGGACTTTGGGGCCCAGATGTGGTTGGTTGAAAGGTGACGGGACCCTTGTTTTGGCGCCAATGTGCAGCCTGGAGATAACCTGGTTAGATCTCAACTGACGGGGTTGATGTTTGTCTTACGTTTGATCATTCCTTTGAGACGTGTTTGGACATGCACACAGACATGACTAAATAGGCTATTTGTATTCTCCTCTGTTTTTATTTTCCGCAAACAAGTCATGAATTCACAAAACAGAAATCCCATGTATATGTGTTCACAGAGACACACAAAGTTGGCTGGATGGATGAGGACACATGGTTGCTAGGCAACATCAACCAGACGGGGTACTTCCGGGTGAACTATGACCTCCATAACTGGAGGCTCCTTATTGAACAACTGATGACCAATCCTGAGGTACTATAGGATAGTCTCATTCTATTTTCCAATGTTCTCCTGCTTCTTTCTCATGTTACCTGTATTACTTTAAATCAGCGTGTCAGAATCCTCTGCTGCTGGGTTAGCGTGAATGTATGCCATCACAGACAGGAAGAAGGCCTAGATGTTAGAGCGTCTCATGAGAAACCAAAACATTGTTACATCCAATCCTTGAGCCTACACAATGAAAAGTCTGTCCTAAAGCATGACTAATTGCTCCCAGGACATTTCTGGATGTGAGAACGTATAGAATGATCAAACCAAACATCTTTCCCCTTTCCTCTCCGTAGAGAATCTCTGTCGGCAACAGGGCGGGTCTCATCGATGACGTCTTTAACCTGGCCAGGTGAGTTTGATTACAGGTAAACATTGGGTGTCTGTTTCCATTGGCTCTGGTTCTACCTGCGTTGTCCCGTGCCGTGGCGTGGCTCGTTGGCAGAACATTACCTGTCTCGTCTCACCACTAACCGTTGTCCTCACTCTAGCCATTACGATAAAGATATTAATTAGACTTTGTATGACATCTTGTCTCCTTAAACGCTGTTCAGATGTTACAATGCCGTCTGCTGAAGGGATTCACTCCGAGGCAGATTCCTCCCTGTGGCGCTACATGATTTTCCCCGAAAGGGCTGTATCCCAAATGGCACCTTATTCTCTCTATAGTACACTACCCTCGACCAGAGCCGACAAAAAAGTGCACCGTACATGGAAAAGGGTGCCAATTGGGATGTCTCCTCGCCCTCCACAGGGTTCCTGCTCCCAAACCACAACCCCTTCTCCCACAGTCTATTAGCGTAATGAGGTGCCTTCACAGACAGTCTCTGGAAATTATTATTAGACAATGTTATGACCAGGAAAATGGTCGGTTGGGATTCTGACAAGTCCAGAGTGGTGGAAGCCTGATTGGTCTCTTTCTCTCTCTTTAGCTCTCTTTCTCTCTCTTTAGCTCTTTCTCTCTCTTTAGCTCTCTCTCTTTCCATCTTACCCTTTCAGTCTCTCTCGCTAACTCTTTCTGTTTTTTCAGCTTTATCCCTCTCTCTCTCTCCTCACAACAACTGTTTTGTGATTGATTCTCTGGTTGGCAACGCAGCTTGTAAGACAATTCGGCATTCATTTGTTAGTCACGCCAGGCAGGATACTGGAAACTCCTCGCGCTGGCTAACTGAGAAGGGAGAAAAAAAAAACTCTGGCGCTTGTTGACAGCTTGCCTGCGGGGTCTCTTTGAACATATTGCCCACCGCATCCTCCCTGACTGCCTCTGTCTCTCTGTCTTTCCCTGCTCACCACGCACAGGGCACAGATGCTCACTCCCCGCTAAGTGGCTACGTGCGCCAGTCGCCGCGTCATCACATCGGCGCGACGTCCTCGTCAGCCGGATCCGCGGTGTCCCGTTCCTCTTAAGGACGCGCCTCAAACGGCTCCCGCTGTCTAAACAGTGCACAGATTTTCACCAGGTCTTGTCAAAAGTACCGCAGAATGTCGGGGGAAAAGGGGGGGTCCGTTTATGCGTTCCGGGGGTTCCATGGCCACGCGTTGGGCTGGATCGCTGATCTCCTTATGACAGAACTCCGGATAGGTTCAAGATCTAGTTGGTTCTGGAGCGGGTGCCGCTATTGCCGGAGTTAGAACTCTCACCCAGCATCAGTAGCAGAACTCTTTCAATCCGCTGTCCTTGGAGAGGGTTTGAAGTTGCTTGATGGCTTCACCTTACAAGGGCGTTACTGTTTCTTATTCCTTCACCTACTGTATGAGGCTCAAGGGAGAATCATTTTCATTGAGTATGCCCTACGAAACACAATTCATGCCTTATCCCCCACCAGTGTATGTAGAAAAGGTACTATTTGGTATTCTGTGCGTCAACGCACATTTTCATGGAGTGCCCAGAGGATGTAAAGCGTAATCCTTTCAGCAGGTTTAGAAACATTCACAAAAGGCGAGACCACTTCAAGAGGTCACAGCCTGCATGGCTGTTCAGATGAGCAGTTCGTGGGCGTGTCTACACAGAGAGAGTGCACGAGAATGAGGGCGTGCACGCACGTGTGTCTTTGTGTGTGCACGTGCACGGGACTGTGAGTTTCCCTCCCCGCAGAACTTGTGAATATGCTAAGTAATTTCTGTCCTGGTTTCTCAGTGACGAATTTGAGGAAGAATCTTCCCTGACACACCTCACTAATCTCTTTGTTAATGAATTAACAGTTACCAGACTATCAAGCTGTTAATGGCAGTCGCTAGGAAAGTAAAGGGATCTCAAGCATCTGTGGTGGAGCTGTAGTTTTGAGATTCGTCATAAGAAGTGATTCTTTTAAAAATATAAGAAGCCAAATTGAAGGCCTGTCGTTGTAGAAAGGATGTTCATTCTGGCACCATTGTTAATGTTCCCCGACTGGGAGCAATGCAACACTGATTAGTTGAATGAACTCAACTGACATCCTAATCAATTGGATCCACAGTGCATGCAGGTACCCACTATACAGTGGTAGAAGACCATAGCCACCTTCTGTCCAGGGTCAAACCCTACCTTCCATTGCCTCGCTCTCTGACCTATTGATCACGCGTACCCTACGTATGGCAACTCCCGCTGGGTTAACTCCCGCTTCCCCCTTGAAGCTTGGACAGAAGAAATCCCTGCTTCTTTGGGTCAACAAGAGCACACACAACATGCTAATTTCATCCCTAAGTTTGCTTTCATTAATTTATGTATGCATTTTTGTTGAAGGTCATATTGCTAGTTTGTTGCCTGTGAGAATCTACAAAATCAACCAAGTTTTCCATAAAATTTGGGAACAAACAATGTTTTGTTTAATTATTTACTGCTTTGCCTATTTTGTATCCAGAAGACGGGTCTTTGTGGTAACTTGTTTTTTTATTTGGAGGGAAAACATATTCATTGTCCATTTTCCCACAGCGTACTACTCTGTCCCAAACCTGGTGTAACATAATTGAAATATTATAAGTATGCGAGCACACCCAGGAGATAGAAATGAAAGATAGAAAAGGTTCAGTGTGACATGTTCCCAAGGTCTCATGGGGCCTGAAGAGGACAGTGTGGAGGAATGCAAGGATATCTTGCCCAGTAGTGGCTTCATGAAAACAACTGACATGTGCTGTGATTCATAAATAGGGTTGTTTTTATGTAAGGGTAGACATGCATTCTTTATACCGACTGTAATTCTAATTAAGCCCTGAATGCTTTAATCTTAGCGTGTAAAGCTCAGATTAAGTTATTATATAATGTACATTGCATTAAGGAAATGTAGACCGAAGCGTAATTGTTGTCAAACGTAAACAGGATAAAATATGTATTGAATAATTATCATGGAACATCAGGGCACATGATCACAGCACATCCAGCGGAGGGATGTCATATGTACTACGCTTGGTTGAACATGCTTCTGTGGGGCAACATTGTTTAAGAAATCTACAGAATATTTTATAAAACGAATGAACGTGAGGACCCTGCATAATCCTGGCGTTTCTTTACCCATCCAAAGACACTTTCCCTGCAGTTCCATCCCAGTCGGAGACCCTGTGGAATGCCAACGCTGGATTATCCTCATCATTAGAGCACCCAGAGAGGACAGAAGATGTTAGGGATATGGACACACAGAGAGAGAGAGAGGAGAACGGCAGAGAAAGAAAAGGACAGAGAGAGACGGACAGTTCTTTATTTAATTTTTTGAGAGAAGAGCTGTGGTTCAGCTAATTTTAGCTCAGGCATGAGTGTCGAGAGCCCAATTTCAGAGACGAACGAGAGAGGCCAAATTCGAAGAGGGGTCCCAGTCTCTGTGTTTTAATGTGCCAGGCCCAGAGACCATAGACAGGTTCTGCCATGTTATTCTAACAATACATTTCCTGCCTCCTTTCCAAAGACCTTTTATCATGTTTTATGGATTTTATGCAAAGGGAATCCCATTGTGATTCTTTCCCAGGCATATACAGTATGAGAGCTGTTATTATAGCACATCACTCTGGCAGAGGCAAAAAGCAAGTGATTTGTCTTTAAACAGACATGACTAACTTCAGCTATTAAAAGCCAGAAGTCTGTGTAAGAAAATTAGGGAGTGTGGGAATGAAAAAAAATCTAGTGCAATAAAATCCATTATGGTTTGACTTAAAAGGTAATTTTGGGCATTTAAAATCCGGCAAGCGAATGACCTATATCATCCACCGATATTCGAGCTATGGCTAACGCTTGTAATGGCTGTTCCAAACAAACCAAATGGTTAGAAAATTATCCTGCTTTTCTTTCAATCTTTTTGCGCCAGCCAGTGTGAAGGAGGTTTTGCACATCACCAGGAGATGGTTCAATTCAGCTCTGTGAGGATGCCCCTTTAGGAAGATCTGGACCGACTCTCGCCTTTTAAGGGCCGTAAGAAAATCTGAAATGCCTACAACTGACCCTAAAGAGGGTGTACACCTGCCTCCCACCTTCAATCCCCTCACTAGAACCCTCCCACCAATGGAGCACCTCACCCATTTCTCCCTCGGCACAGCTGTTGGTTTGTTGAGGAGGGGGGGGGGTGACTCAAGCTGAGTTGGAACACAGCCAGTGGATCGGGAGGAGTTGATGAGGAAAGTAAAATGTAGTCAATGATCTGCTGTGATGGTCTGGAGAAGGGAGGAAGGGATCGGATCACAAGGACAGGTTGTCGGACGCCCAGACATCACTAGACGCGGGGCATCTGAAGAGGGGGGAGACATAGCGGTCAAGGAATTAGGTAGTTCACTGACCGTGGGGCCTGAAGCCTGAACGGGTTGTATGTAAGAGGAGTGGATCTAGTCAGCCTTCATTTCTAAACGGTTGGCAAGGTCGTCAACCCATTTGGGGAAAAGGAGGGGGAGTATTAAGGAGAGATGAAACGGTGGCAAAGAGTTTCCTCGGGTGAGAGGACTGTTCTCATCGCAATGGAATGTTCTCTTTAAGGCCTTTGCTGCCCAAGCAAATGTGTTCTTGGCATTTTACCTCATGACAATTCTTTGCTCTGTTTGGTGTAAACATGATTGCATTCTTAACAAAAACTAAGAGCCCTATGAACCAATGCAAGCGGCCTAATCATAGATGTAAAGTAAAGTAGTTTAAACATGAAATATATATATATATAAAATATATATATATATATAAAAAAAGTAATACATTTTTATGTAAAAATATATATGTTTTGATTCAAATAATAATTTTGGGGGATTGCAACCATATCATGCGCTGATGCCACCTAACAGACTTTGTGGAAACGCCTTGAGCTTGTTCTGTATAGTTCATTATTTTCTTGTAATTGTTCTGTAGATTTATAGAAAGCAGAAACCCCCTTCAAAGTGCTCTGAGCCGTTCACGACGCCAGGAGCAGAAACATGGGTTCACAATAACATCTATGGTTCCTCAACGGTGTGTTGGCTAATGGATGAAAATATGGTCCATTTTTCTATTTCCCGGAAAAGCTCCCGTTTTGTAGATGAGGCATTTATCAGACAGCGACAACCTGGTGTTTCATTACTTTAATCCCTCATTGGTGTCTGATATCTCCTGCTGTGTCTGCAGGGCCGGCTACCTCCCTCAGAACGTACCCCTCCAGATCATCTGCTACCTCCCCCAGGAGAGAGAGTTCCTCCCCTGGCACGCCGCCAGCCGATCCCTGTACCAGCTGGATAAGCTCCTGGACCGGACGGAGGACTACCACCTCTTTAGTGTAGGTTATAGGATCTGACCTCCCTAATCCTGACCCTAACTCTCTTCCTTTGGCCGATATACCGTGTCTTTGACTCTGTCCAAGGTCCGCTTTGGGACAGAGGTGCGTTCAACTGGTTGAGTCAGACTTGTGCTGGTTAAACATTTCCGCTGGGGGGTTTAAGTCGGTGTTCTAAAAGTGTATGGTAAAACGGAAAACTGAAAAGTTTAGTTAGGATTTAGTCAACATTTCTGAGAAATAGTCAAACCGCTGATGACTTTGCTATTCCTACATTTCATAGCAGGTCTTCTGCACACGGCCATCTGTTTAGTGCCAGAAGTTTAGATCTCAAACCGGTGTCGAAAGTAAGTCGGTTTGATCTGGTACGGGGTTGCATCCCCTCACAAGAACACTTAAAACCAGGCAGGAGATTATTGGCTGAAACACCGGACACAGCAGTGGGTGCGTTTAGTCAGGCTACAAGTGTTAAGTGGTCCTTATGACATCCACAAAATGTCATTACACTTTTAGATTTATTCTTTCATTAAACTGCTTTGTTTTGGGTCCTGGAATTATTCTGAGTGCAACGCGGTAGCCAGCTGGAGTGCCACTTGGAGTGATTGATTGACAGTGAAATAGAGTAGGAGAAATGGGCCCACAGAAATCACAGGTTGCTATATAACAGGGACCGTAAACACACGTGACTTATGCATGTATATCTATGATCAAACCAATACAAGTACTTGTGCATGTCCACACACACACACAACGCGTTGATGAAGCCTTTATTTAATCTGCACTAATGATGAATCCTTCCACTTTCCAAGGTGACGACGAAGGAGTGTGTCAGGTCTGTTGTGTGTCTCCGCCCCTCTGGGGGGCGGGGTTAATTTGTTTACAGTGTCTGTCCAAGCAGATGTTGTAAAGAGTTATGGAGGGACATAAACAGCTGCAGGAGATTATTCACGGCCTGGCGTTCTGGCAAGACACACAGCACACACAAACACACCAGCAGACACTCACACACACACACATACAACTGAGGAGTGTTCAGCTGTGTCATTTCAATCATTAGTGTTGGTAGCTAATTTTCTTTTTGTAGAGTTGCAGGCTTGTTTTCCAAATAGCTGCCTTTTCCCTACATAGGCCACTACCTTTGAGTCAGGATGGGTAGAAGTGCCCTAAATGTGGAAAAGGTTGATTTACAAAAAGAACAATAGAAACATAAGTGTGAGGAAAATGTTACTTTTAATCAGTATGCATGTACACCTGTGTGTGTGTGTGTGTGTGTGTGTGTGTGTGTGTGTGCGTGCTTGTTTGTGTGTGTTTTGCAGGCCTCTAATCCATTTTCTTGGCGGCTGGGCCGGGCCCTAATGTTAATCATTATCTGGTTTCAATAAGGAACCATGAAGGAGAGATGCTACGCCAAATTAGCCGTGGCCTTACCTGCTTTGTAGTTCACGGAGGCAACACAATCATAGGATGTGTCCTCAAATACAACCTATCCCAGGTGGAGTATACTCCCCTTTGCCGGAGTTTACAGACGACAGGTTAGAAGTAGTGTGCCGTGTAGGAAATAAGTTGACCAGTGGGACGTATCCATAGTCGTTAGCGGCAGTTAGCCGTTTTATGGTAGCTTGCTGTCCTCCTGTTTAATTCCACGATGGAGTCGGTCTGGAGTCAGTCCAAACCCTGAGGCAGTTGTCCTTGATGAGAGTCTTTTTTATTAGAAAATATCAAAACCCCCGTGAATTACGCTGCTTGCGGGCCATTAGGATTGAACCCCTGCTGTTATTTGGGATTCCAATTTACATCTGCGGTCAACTGCCAACAACGCTCTCATTTCTCCCTCCCCCTTCTGTCCAATAAAAGCTTATGACTTTGTTCTTTCTCTTTCTCCCTGGCAGGACTTTGTGCTGAAACAAGTGGCCTCTAAGTACCATAAGATGGGCTGGCCCTCAGCCCTCACAGAGGGCTCCGTCATGCAGACGTCCTACCAGACTGAGTATGTCACACTCAGGAGTGGGCGGGTCTCGGTGCTGTTGTGACTCACAAGTCTGTCCCCCTCTCCTCACCGCTTCCATCTTGACTTCTCTCTCTTCTCTCGTCAACATCTGTTTCTCCCTCCCACCTCTCCCTTTATCCCTCCCTCCCACCTACATCTCTTCTCCCCCCACCCACCCGGTATTCATTAATAGGGAGCTGCAGAGGGAGGTGATCATGCTGGCCTGCAGTTTTGGCAACAAGCAGTGTCACCGGCAAGCCGTGTCTCTCATCTCTGATTGGATCTCCAGCAACAAGAACAGGTAAGGAAGGTCGCGCGTGGTCGGACGTCACACTTCCCACAGTCCTCTGGGAGTAGGCTCAGGCACACCTCTGCTCGCGCTTCGGATATGAGGGCAATTAGCGCCTTGTCCCGATTGGCGATTGTCACGTTCACACCGGCTACCCCACCTCGATATCTTCCCTCGTTTTCTGATTGGCTCAGAGCTCTAACGACTAGCGATTCAACAAGATAAAATGCGAAGCTTTAGATGCTAGCTTCGGGTGGTCATCAAAACACAGCATGAGGCGAGTTAGAAATCGGAGGTAAGACAAGTGCCTGGCGGTTTGGAGGGTGTACCCAGAGACTGGGCTATTCTTTCAGATAGGCCTGTAGTTAACAAATGGCACGTTCTGGCTCAAAGTAGTATTCATGTACTATGCAGGGAGGAGGCTTCTATTTCAGATTCTTCATTTCACCCTGTAATCCTGCAAGTGGCATCCTCCCCATTACCAAACTGATACATCTGGTCTTCTGATACCATCAACGTGGCCCTTCTCTGATCCTCTGAAAATAGCTGGCCCTTCTCTTTGCCTCTGAAAATGTTCAATGCCTCCTTTCTGACAGAGCAGAATATCCCATTGTTGACTCCCAGTGGGCCTGGCATAGATGTTAGTTGCGATCAATAGGGCGAGTTGGAGAACCCAGCCAACATCAATGCTCAACAACGCCAAGTGTCCATGGAAACACTGAATCCATTGCTCATCTAATTCCCTCCCCCTGTGGCTCTCGGCGACACACACCAGCCAATATCAAATCTACAACATTGGCTTACCCTTGCACGGATATGACAATGACGCTGGTCTCCTCATCCCTTCCGGGACAATGGTCTCCTCATGACAATGGTCTCCTCATGACAATGGTCTCCTCATGACAACGGTCTCCTCATGACAACGGTCTCCTCATGACAATGGTCTTCTCATGACAATGGTCTCCTCATGACAATGGTCTCATGACAACGGTCTCCTCATGACAATGGTCTCCTCATGACAATGGTCTCCTCATGACAATGGTCTCCTCATGACAACGGTCTCCTCATGACAATGGTCGTCTTCTATTACAACAGCCTCCTCAGCTCTCTGTAACAGTGGTCATGTCATATCCGCTACCACACAAGGGTTAGGGTAAGAACATCCAACAACCCAACAGGTTTGCCTCCATGCCTTTCAGAGGAGGTCAATCCCCCGTGTCCCTGGGCGGCCGTACCTGGAGATCACGGAGGGGAGCAGGGCAGGAGAGTTACTGCTGAGAGCAGAGCAGGTGTCACCTCTGTCTGGCCCTGACTGCTTCGGTAGTCCACGGTTTAGAGTTGATCCAGGGTGATTTAACTTGCTCTTAGTTGTCTCTCCCTCCGGGGGGAAGAACACCGCGGTTGCTCTCTATACACCTTGACATGTTCTCTAGATCCTAAACAACCTCTTAATCTGACTTGGCGCACACCGCCCCCTCTACCTTCAATAGTGCACTGCTCCCCTGGCATTGGCTGGGCCTTTGGTTCCCCACCCCGCCCCCTCTACCTTCAATAGTGCGCTGGGCCTTTGGTTCCCCACCCCGCCCCCTCTTCCTTCAATAGTGCACTGCTCCCCTGGCATTGGCTGGGCCTTTGGTTCCCCACCCCGCCCCCTCTTCCTTCAATAGTGCACTGCTCCCCTGGCATTGGCTGGGCCTTTGGTTCCCCACACCTGAATCCAATGAAATTGCCAGTATACCACGGCGACAGGTGGTATCCAGGGACTCTGTGTTGTGTCATACCTGAGAATGTCTATTTGCCCTCTGGGATGTATTGGTGCGGCCAGGTAGCCCCACAGACTGTCCAGGAGCTCACTGAACCCCTGACCCAGGTCTGAAGGAGATCCTCTGGGACACCAGCCACCGTCACATCAGAAACATGCCCAAATGTTGTCGAATCCAGCCCTCAATCAGTTGGTATTTAGATTTCAAATGACTGTTGTTACAACATTTAGTGTTCTTAACGAGTCACACAATGTGCAGGGAAGATTTAGAACTTTAATGTATTTAAGTGTTACCTTGTTTTCTTTATGCTGTGTAAAAACAAACAAATCACAGCCTTTTGTTCCTATAGTGCCAATCAGTCTGACAATGACTCTGTTGTGTCGATCTATTTCATATGAGCTTTTGGCAGGTCAATAGGTTGGCTATCCTCGCAGTTTTCCTTACGTTTTGGACCAACAACATTTTTACACAAGATTGCGTAGGAACACTGACTTTTATCCTAAGTCCCTGTGTGGCGTTAAAACAATCTTCAGTAGTTTTTCGCTTAATAAGGCACAAATAAAGACTCGCCTTGATTCCTCCGGAGAGCCTGTATTTCGTTTTCAGAATCTATTCTAGAAGTGTACCTTGCAGTGCATGAAAACACCACCACAACTCATGACACATCATTATGGACCTTTAGTCTGGCTGGAAGTACTGCTATTCAACCTCATTCAATCCCCAGCTTGGCCACTGTAAGTACAACTCACGGTTGGAATGCAGTGAATTTGAAATACTTATATGTTGCCACACTGTATATAGCCAATTATTTTAGTACTTGTCTGTACAGAGTGTTGGCCTTTTTACTTATTATATTCACTAAATGCCCATTGAGTATTTAAGAATTTGAGCGTGGTTTGGCAATCCAACACTGATGGAACCTGACATATGAGCTTGTTTTACTCACTTGATTGTACACAATAAAATAAATAAAAACCTCTTAATGTCTTTAATACTAACCCTTTTCCTCTTAAAGACGGTCAGTGTTTGTATCGACAGCCCTGCTTAATACATTTGAGAGTGGTTCACTTGCACCAGTTTGGCCACTATGCTGTTTGCTCTAATAAAAATGTTTTTCTTTACACGTTGTAAAAGTGCAGACAACACATTGAGTAAACAGGCCACGGTCTCAGAGGTGTCGTGAGCCATCAAGCACAGGAATAAACCATCAGAATGGTTCGGGATTGGCTTACACGCAGTGTGACACACATGAAATACCTATGTACTCAAGACAAACACAGGGGCGTGACACGAGCTGGAATCCACATAAACAGTTCTGCGGAAATTAATTTTAGGTGCAGCTAAAAGCTTATCTTAATAGCTGCGTGTGGGGTGTGCATATGTGGTTGAGGGAGTATTGGGGTTATTGTATATATGTGATTGTGTATTTGTGTGTATGGGATTGCACGCCCATGCATTTTCATGAATGGAGCATCTAAAACGATTTATCGGTGGAGTATAATTGAGCCTGGCTCACAGCTAGCAACAGCCAAATGCGTTTTAGCACTAGCATTGCCGTCGACGGAACGGCGTCAATGTCCTGAATGGTTTAATTTTTATGTATGGCTTTACTATCGCGAGTTAAATAGTTTGTGTCCACAGTCGCACCGTGGGCCAGTGATTTGGATGACTGCCAATGTTATCCAATTGTTTTAAAGCAGGCAATCTCTATCTAGTGCAGAGGTCTCATACGAATAATTTTATGAATTGTTTTGTCTGATATGTAAAAATGGCTGCAAAACAACAAATTTCAGGACAAATCTTTGTCAAATCAGATTGAACACTTTTTAAAATATGTATCTATTTATGTGTGGGAAAACTGTAAAGGGACCAGTTGGAACACAGAGCAAGGAATCGTCCTGGCTATAATTTTCAGAAAGACAAAGACAATAGATTTGTTCATTTATTCCTGGGCTGTGTGTTTGTGTTTCTCTGCCCACAGAATCCCGCCCAATGTGCGAGACATAGTGTACTGTACAGGCGTGTCCCTGATGGATGAGGACGTGTGGGAATTCATCTGGATGAAGTTCCACTCATCCACAGCCATCTCGGAGAAGAAGGTCCTCCTTGAGGCTCTTACCTGCAGCGACAATGGCTTTCTGCTCAACCGGTGCGTATTAATATCAATCACACTGACATGCTAAATTGCAACACTGTAACATCCGTTGCTTAATTGCACTGGCGCCCATTCCCACAAATGGACGGGTCCACAAAGAAACAACTTCCTCCGGGTGAGTGATTCACCCACTACAGCAGAACGTGGCTTTAATGTTCTGTCTCATGGAAATTGGACTTCAGAACCCATCGTTTATCCACGGAGGGACAAGGCACACAGACAGTCTCCTGGCTGGTGACTGCCTCACTGCTAGATAACTCTATTGTTCCCGTCAAATGGCCATCTCAATGCGTTTCAGCTCAGCCTCAGATTCACTGACTCATTACATGACGGCTGCACTGTATTGCTTGTCCGTAAGGGACACCTCAACAGCTCCAAGCTGTATCTGTGATCTGGCCGTGAGCCCAGTACCATCGAAATGAGTCGAGTCAGTACTATGAATGCACGACATTAAGGGTTAAGTCACTTGGGGGATTAAGCCCTGGCCTCCTTCGTCCAGCTACTCCGTCCTCACACACAGCTGCCTTGAACCAGTGGACTGTGTGATCAGCCTCATTCCCGTTTCCTGTTACATCGTAGAAATAGCTGGGCGATGGGGATGATTTATGGTGACCCCCTCATGTGGTCTGCAGTAAGGGGCAGCACCCTCGAACACTTGAGGTACCGGGCTGTAGATTCACTGCTCTGACCCTGGGGTACACAGTATGTACCGTATTACCAGCCCGGTTGTTCACGTCCTGAATACTGATTGGCCGAAAGCTGTGGTAAATGCCTTGGTGATGATGTCGCATAATTGTTCTTGTTGTTTACCGGTTCACAGCGATAAGACATCTGTAGGGTTTTGCGGCTCTGTGTCATGTCATGCATAGGAAGGGCTATTAGTCGCATTCATATTGGCTTTATAACACACAATTTGGGTCTTTTACATTCATGCACATAAAGGAAGTCTCAGCATCGTATTGGTTAAAACCATATGTAACGGCAAATAGCAAGACAACGCCAGTCGAACTCACATAAGCCCTGATTAGCTCATTTCAGGTTCCCTTCCGGAATCCGCGCTCCTCTCAGCACTTGGAATAGATCAATGCGTCCCAAGCGGTATGCTAGCACAGTGTTGTAACGTAGGCCCTTCCGCATGTCGGGGAGCACAACAAAGGCCTCACGCCGGGGTACCCCGCCCCCCAGTGTACCCCGCAGGGCTCCGTGTACAAACGAGAGCCAATCCACGGTCGGTGTGACATATGGATTCTTCACTGTGCTGCGTGGCCAAAGCTAGAGGGCGGAGACAAAGCTGAATTATTCTGGTTCCATTGTGTTGCGAACACCTGCTGTCAACTCTCGTTGCGTCACGCTGGAAGTGCTGGCCCAAGCTGGAATGTGGTTACTTAGTATGTAAAGTGGTTGTCAGAGGAACGAGAGTGGAGTTCAGCTACGTGGCCGAGCCCCCACCACAGTCTTAGAGCCCAACCCCCGTAGCTTTCAGAACCAATCAGAACCAGGGTCGATCGTTATAGGAATTCAGCGACTGTCAAATGACAGCTGCATTTTCTTTCTCCACGGTTTAAAAACACCTTTACGGGAAGAGTCAGCCCGTGTGTATTTTCTGTCCTCGCTTGGCGGCTCATGTCATCTGGGACTAATGAAGCTGCTGGGAGAGAAAACAATAGAACAGTCATAATATTTGACTGAGGACGTCTCACAGCAGCTTCATTTGCATAGTTGTGTGTGTTTTGCAAAGACGACCCAACGGGTGGTGCCGGATAGCACGGAGACGGGGCATCAGGGCACAGAGCGGTCGGGCACTAAGGCACATGGCGCCGGAGCACTGGCCGTGGAGCAGGGAGCATGTGGTGGGGAACAGGAGACAAGCCATGCAACTACAAGTCTGGCAAAAACTGGTGTGTGTGTGTGGGGGGGTGGAGAGGTGGAGGGGTGGGGGTTTGCCAAGGCAGAATAAAACACACATGCACCGACGAAATGCCCCGTCAGCTCCACCACAATGTGTGCGTGTCCATATCTCTGTGGCACTTGCCAACACCCCTTCCTCACTCAGCCTCTGCCGTGTGCCTTGCCGGGGTGCGTATGGGGCAGGGGGGCATGGCAGGGGGGCATGGCAGGGGGGCATGGAACTGCCGCGTCCTCTCCCAGCGCCCGGAGGAAATAATGTCTTCGCCACGCACGGCGGGACCACGGAGACGCCGGCTAGCGGAGGATTAAGCCGGGGCCGGATTCATTTACTTCACCGTGTCCCGCGTCACCAATGGCGCCCTGCGCTCTCTGCGGTGCCCTCCTGTGTCCCGTAGGCCTCTGGGTGGATGTAGTGTGCCGCCAAAAGAAGTGTGGGATTTGGGCCGCAGCCACCAAGGCTACGGGCCGCTTAGTCTGTGGTCAGAGCCTGTGAGAAACACCTTTATCGTGTTATCAGTATCGTCTGGAATAGTTGAACGCTATTCTGCACCATTACACATAGTAGGACTCCTACATATAATTCTGAATGACAGGCGACATTGTCGCTGATTGAGGTCAGTGCTTCTCAAACCTCTCCAGGTGGCCCTCAGTCATGTATTCCAGAGCTAGCACACCTGAGTCCACTAATTTTCCAGGCCTTTGACCACCTGATTCAGTTGAGCTAGTTCAGGTGGCAACCAAACTGCGAGACATCTGTGGGTCCCCAGGAGAGGTGTGAGAGCCACAGATACAGGCTACGCTATTGGTTGCTGAGATCAATAAAACATCCAGTAACCCTCACTCGACGTGTAATTGTATTTTGATATATATTGGAAAGGCTTCGTGGCGTCCGTTGTTGCCTTGGCAGGGGGAGAGGGAGGTCCGTACAACCAGCTGTTTTATGTCCTGTGCCTTGGCAGGGGCAGATCAGTACAACCAGCTGTTTTATGTGTCCTGTGCCTTGGCAGGGGCAGGTCAGTACAACCAGCTGTTTTATATGTCCTTGGCAGGGGCAGATCAGTACAACCAGCTGTTTTATATGTCCTTGGCAGGGGCAGGCCAGTACAACCAGCTGTTTCATATGTGCTGTGCCTCGGCAGGGGCAGATCAGTACAACCAGCTGTTTTATATGTCCTGTGCCTCGGCAGGGGCAGATCAGTACAACCAGCTGTTTTATATGTCCTGTGCCTCGGCAGGGGCAGATCAGTACAACCAGCTGTTTTATATGGCCTCGGCAGGGGCAGATCAGTACAACCAGCTGTTTTATATGTCCTGTGCCTCGGCAGGGGCAGATCAGTACAACCAGCTGTTT
>JACXGK010004569.1:0-37448 GCA_016801125.1 Novumbra hubbsi
GAAACCATTTTGTTTAATACCAAAAGGAAGGAATGTATCCAAACCCATATGCGCTGTTCACCTGTTTTCACACACATCTCGGTGCCATTCCCAGTTTTGGCAAAACACATCACGTTTTGTCAAGGACTGCCACTGAATAAGCACATTGAAATTGTTGCAATTTTTGACACTCTTAATTGCCTACAGTCGAGGTGTAAACATTAACAGGCATAATTAGTCAACAAACAATCAGGATGTTGGCATGACTAAAAGGGGCCCTAGGTAGCCTCACCTGTGTTTTAGAACAACGGATGACACCACCAGGGAGAAGGGTAGAGGAGGAGGAAGTTGGGGGAGGAGGTGGCATGTGTGACAGAACTTGACCACATTGTTGTGCATCGTATGACATCAAGGGAAGCTGGATAAGAGTGCAGCCAAACCCGAGCCGGTTCACTGTTGCATCAACGGTCCGAATGACTTTTCAGACATAAAAACAGGTTATTAACTGTAGAATAACATGCCTGTGTGTTTCCGTCACTGTGTGGGTTGGCACACGCGTGATAGTACAGGATAATCACATGAATTAAAGACTGATTCTATATCATATACCTTTTCTTATTTTTGTAGAATTGAGAGACGCCAGGTCATGGTGGGAGAACACGCATGCTTTCTGAGGCCCTAGTATTAACCGTTGTGAACATGGTCGTTCATCTGTTGTGCATCTGTATACATTTTAGAGTGCAGAAAAAGGGGGAAAAACTCATAGGGGAAGTTCTATTCATACTGTAAGTGTTATACAATTGTTTTCGTTATTGAACGATTATGGCATGTAATAAGTATACTTCCCATAAACACAGACCACCACTATTATATCAATGTGCTAAAACACCACTTTTGTCAAACATAAAAAAAAATATGTTTCCAAAAATTATGTTTTATCCCAAACTAAAATTGGGTTATTGCTGTGAAACTAGGATAACAGTTAGCTAAGTGTTTGTGTGACTGAGGGTCCGTCTGTGGATTGCCACAATGATTCCCCTCCCCTTGGACCAGGTGACATGTATCGACTAATGCAATGTCTCTTGTGAAAGGATTTAATAATCTCTGTAATCTGTGAAAGTGATAATCTCATTACTCATGTGCTCATAACGCCATATAATACAATTCGAAAGAAAACCAGTTCGAATAAGATACTGAATAGGCATTTTAACAGCTTTGTTTGAGGAGAAGTCATTCTGGGTTTATGAATTAAATCAGGGTTCACGTTTAATTTTCTCTTTTTTGGATGGTCTTGGATGACCTTTGTGTTTTGTAATTGGCAGCAGTTTTCCTTATAGAGTATATAACTTTTGACCAAAGTGTATATAGATCTAACCAAAATGTGTGCATCACGCCGTGAATATAGGGTGTGATCTAAGATGCAGACCATTTATGACCGTCGGCTGACGTGTTTCTGCTCAGCAGTGAAAATGCACACAGAGGACTAAATATGGGCATGTTAATGACTCACTGATTTACTTATGATTCAAATAGAATAATCACCCCAAAATAATTAGCTGTTCAGCATACTGAGCTCCATTTGTCATGTTTAAAGCCCAATTCTTCAGTGATGACGTTCACAGTGGTCTGATACCACATAATGGTGTTGCTATACACGTCTACGGTAACGGTTTTCTTCATCCAATACATTTAGTGGGACGCCACGCACATTCACCATTAATCCAGCTCCTTTTCATAACACTTCCCTCAATCCTTCTCATTAAGTGAATAAACTGCGTTGGATCACTATAATTTCGATTTAACATTGGATTTTTTGTAGGCAATGCACTACATCAAGGACATGGCAGTCGTATTATTTTTAGTTTGGAGGAAGAAGAAAGGTTGGAAGGGAGGGAGCATTTTATCCCCCTATTTATTTTTTGGTAGCTGCCCATTTTTTTCTTAGTATTTCATTCCCATGCTGTGAAGACTTATGTATCGAACCCCTAAGGAGACGTTTGGAGAAAAGATGCAACAGAATACACACATTTGGAATACCCATTGTTTTGCGTTGCCTTGCAAAATTAATTGATATGTTGTGATAGACACAGGGCCCACTCTGTGAGTTCATTTTGATGCCTCATTGTAATCCTGAAAACTCGCCGTAATTTGGCGGTTTTGCTTGTAAGACGTTATGTGTTGAGGACGTTAGACGTAAAACTTTTTAGAATACAAAATTGGTCTTTCAATGACAAAAGTTAGTTAGCTACCTTCACAACAAAGTGGGTATCGGCGAACAATAGGTGAGTGTCCATTATGTCTTGCAATTTCAAAGTTTCACATTCGGAAAGCTAGCATGATAATATGTAATTTCTACCAAAGCCAAATAGGTAGTTAGAATGCTTTATGAATGGTGTTCTGATGTTAGCTACTGAATGTGACCACTGAGTTATTAATAGCAGTTCCTCAAAAACTTAGAGGGTAATTATCTACGATGTCAGGCCACAGCACTCTACCGCTTTTTGTGTGTGTAGGTGTGCCAGCATGACTGCGTGTTTATGAACCTGTCGCTCTGTCCATTATCTAGCCTGTACATACAGCACACATTTATCATATTCTCTTAATAAATATCCACCTTTACCCAAGAGAAAAAACAAAGAATTGGCATAAAATAAGATGGTAATAAATGAATGCTGGAATACGAAAAGTGTAAACTCAGCCTATGATCAACATTCCACCACCGTTAGCATCTCTCTCTTCCTTATCCCCCCCAGTAACTTCATTAGTGGACGATTACGAACAGTAGATGGGGGTTTGTAGACTATCGGCAAGGATTTATTGGACATCCCATCACCGTGAGCGATGCTTTATTTCGCATTCAACACTTCTATTGCAGGGGAGGGGAGCACCAAAGGTCTGCCAACAAATAAGGAGCCAAGTTCATCACCATTCAACGCCGCACTGACCAAGGTAGACCATTATTTGACGAGCAACAGACTGGCTAACTGAAAGGCTACTGAGAGGGAGGCACCCGTGTTTGGCTTGACCTTATATTGACGGCGGTCTACTTATTGATAGCGCCATTTCCCTCTCCTTGATACCCAGCCTGGATGCCATGTGGTCTTCTGTCTTGATTGTAGCCTTAGCCAGCCCACCGTTTAACCTCTTGGTCTAGCCAGATGAATGAGGAGATTTACCCCGGCCTGGTTTCGGCTTCCAGGTGGGTTACAGTTGCATCCCCCCACCCCGCCTTATGTACTGTATCACTAGGATTCTTATATTATTTTCTAAATTAAATGTTATCATGGTTGAATGCCCTTTAACAGCTAATGGTTTCATTATCTCCAGAGACAGAACCAACGCTTGCTTTTTAGTTTACAGATATGATTTTGCAGATGCATCAATTTGTTTTTGTTCCGGGCCAATTTATTTCTACCCTGACACGATGCCCTTCGACAATTTTTGTATTCTCTTGTCCGATGCTATTGGAGAGTGAGGTTAACCACAGCGGTTCTCCTAGTAGCTCCTAGGAGGAACACCTCCTGTCTTTGGGTGTTGTAAAAACGATCCACAGTCAGCCGGGTGGGGAAGCTGTAGGGTTGCAGGAAAAGGCTAACTTTCTTTCTGGGCAGTGTCTTCTTTCATCTGAAATGGTGTCCTTAATGATCCACATATAGACCTGTGTAATAAATCTCACCACATTTTCCTGTCATCTGCAATTGCTCAAAGTACATCCGCAATTTAGGGCTTAATTGTGTTCAGTTGTATGCCTGCTAATTTGCAATCCAACAGCTTTATCATGCATCTCCTTCTTATATAATCTGTCCTATTTCATGTCCCCGCGTCTCTCTATTTCAAGTGTTTTCTAATGCACAGTATGCGCTTGTATCTCCTTTTCAAAAACCTTCCAGGACAACCATCCAGACTTGAAACTCCAATTACTGCGCCTCCACTCCGACCAATTCTTTGAACATTTTAACCATCCTCCTCCTGTGATTGGAGCACCCTACATCACTATCGTCTCTCATGCAGTTCACACCAACTGCCTCTTTAATTTATAATCTGTACTTCAGCAGTCTTTGGGGTCAAGCACCTCAGTTAGAGCAGCTCGGAGAGCGGGAGCGTGTACGTGGCACCCGGGTCTAAGAAACAAGCTGAAAGTCCAAATTTATAAGCCCTGGCTGGAACAAGCACGTAGTCTGTCGTCCTTTCTATCATAGGACCAATGCATAGTTGTTTTTGTCCAAGTTATCTTCAAACTATCTGAAGTATTTAAGTAGAACCACTATGCAGGTAACCTTGGAAACCAAGACATACACAAGAAAACATCTGTGGTTAGAACACTGGAACATTGGCATAAAATCACAAAATTACTTCTGGGTGTGTACTATTAATTATTCAGGACTATTGATATTTTTTTTTTGTGTTAGAATTGTCTTATAAAATGTCCTTGCTGCAACTTTTTTTCCGGTCCATTGTCAATCACAGAACTCAATAACGGATGGACTGTTACAAATCTGTCTTTCTATAGTTTGTGCGATTATCTTTAGTAAACTGGAAAAGGCCATTTAGTAGTGCCATTTCAGGTAGACTTACAGGAGGCTGGTAATACGTAAGGCCAACAATGTTTGATGTAAATATACTGTACTGTCAATGCAGTTTGATCAATGTTATGTTTAAACCTTGTTAAAAGAAAACTATTGGAGACAATATGTTTTACGCTCAGGAAACGACTATCGTTTTACATGGTTAAGTACGTTATATAGGAACACAGTCTTGATAAACTTGATCATCTTATTCCATTGTCCAATTTTTGTCCTTAATTGTGATGAGCTATAAATGAATTAACACATTTGTTCAACTCAGTAGTCTCTGCTACACAAGTTTATTTGTTGTTGTTACTTCTGCCTGATACACACAAGCTATGGTTTCTATACAAAGGTAAGCTAAGAAATGCTGTTTCAAAAAAATGCACAGTAAATGGAATACATATACATACTTGTCAGATGTGTTTTATATCAGAGGAGTGTTGATTTCTTAAGGATGGGAGATACTCTAATTTTCTTTAAGTCAGAGCCAATTGTCGGGAATGCGTTGATGAGGGAACTGAGGAATAGGAGTCACCAGATATGGTCTCGGAAGGGAGGACCAGGTGTTCAGAAAACCTAACATCCCATGTTGCAATATCTGGGTAAAAGGGGTAAAGTGTTCACAGGTTTTGTGTGTTAAGGACCAGTGGATAGGCTAACTAAAGGACCCCAGCCTTTTGTTCTGTGTTTGACAAAGTACTGTGCACAGAGGAAAGACAGGGGGTTTGGAAGTGGAGGATAAAGGAGAAATAAGGTTCGAAACAGTTTCCTATGTTCAGAAGAAGGAGCTTCATCTTCGGTTTGCCAGAACATTTTCATTTTCTATTAGTTGCTTTTTTCTCCCACCTGGTTGTTCCACTTCAGGTGTGCGATTAGTTTCCTTTTTTGATAGAAGAAGGAGCTTGACATCTGGAATGATAAAAAGTGGACATCTGGAGTTTTTCACTACAGTACATCATC
This sequence comes from Novumbra hubbsi, assembly GCA_016801125.1. Classification (NCBI taxonomy): domain Eukaryota; kingdom Metazoa; phylum Chordata; class Actinopteri; order Esociformes; family Umbridae; genus Novumbra; species Novumbra hubbsi. Next base: position 5,508 of record JACXGK010004569.1, read on the forward strand.
TGGAGGTTTAGTTTTCCTTAATTCTTGCACTTGCAGTAACTCAGACAGACAGACATACTTGCAGATTGGCAGGTTGACAGACGTGCACACACCTTAAACTGTATCTGGAACTCATACACATGCTGCTAGATGGATGTTTACACACACACACAAACACACAATTGAACAATAACAACATGTTCCATATTATAGCCTAATTATAGCCTAATAAATGCTTTCAAATGATTTACAAATACTTTAAATGATGACCAAATAATATTATGCCATGGGCTTAGCTGGCAATGAAAATTAATTGATTCACTCAAATAGCTAATTTCCATGCACCAGTGATATAGCCAACTTGCTAGCTATCTATCTATGTTGAAAATTATATGACTAGACGAGATCGTTTTATATCAATGCCTTAGTATTATGCTGTTGTTATAGCATACAATGTTGTCAAGGTAGTTAGCTAACTTGCTGTGTTAAATTAAACACATTCTTATTCATAAATCGCATTGCTAGAAGCTCCTGATTTTATATCATCAAGTAGGTGTATAGAAACATACTTGCCTAGAACGCTATATGCTTTGGCATGTCGTTATGACAATTGATGTACAGTATGTTTTTTATATGTTCAAAGTATTCCTGCAGATTCATATCCTGTCTTCTACCAATTACATAATGCAAAACAGTTTCTTCTCTTTTCCTGCATCTCTAAGCTCTCAGCACCGCTTTTTAGTTGCCATAGCAGCCTGATTCCCACCGATTTAAGTTCAACATGCTACATGCCGTTTCAATTATTTTCAAACATCATTTTATATGCGCGTAAAATATCACAACATATTTTTTTTTCGTCATATGTATATGCATGTGCGTGTTGATTTGGGTGGATTTCCCCTGTATAACATCTCCTATGTGGCTACATTTAAAGTGGCACCTTGTTATCACCACTCATATTTCTCTCCCAATCCATCTCCCCTCTCCATTTCTCTTTAAGTGGAGTATATGGTTAAAAACTATTATACAGACTCAGAGTTCCCTTGTAGTTTTGACTGAACACTCCACTTTGATTTTACAGCACTGGCCAGGTTCTTAAGGATTACGGCAACTTGGCTCATTAAAAGTCTGACTAAACTAAAGGATATGCCAAACTCTATAACTCAACTGGGCCTCAGGTTTTGGCCTCAAATACTTTAATTTTTACTCTCCAGAGAAAAACCAATTTCTCTATTTTTTACATTTTTCTCCTTTCGGATTGGCCACTCTGGTCTCATTCAACTTGGAGCCGACTAGTTGAGATTGTCCTGAACTTTCATCTTTCATCTAGTTTTTATGTAGGCCTGTAGAGATGTTGGGTTTAGAGGGGTGTTGGGTAATTTGACATATCAAAATATTTCACAACCAATCGAAAAAGACAGAAGCTTCATTTGATTGCCAATTACTGGAAATGCTAATGAGATAAAAAAAATTAAATATATATTTTCTAATACAGACACCCAGTTTAGCCGCAGTTCACGCTTAGCATTTGCTTTATGTGTGAAAACAAAGACAAATTACAGTTTTGTAAGAAAGAACACTGCTGTTGTCCAAATGTTATAATAGGGATTAAACAGCAATTGAGAAGATCTGTAATGAAACAATGAATGAGCTCCTTTGGTCAACGTTACAGTACAAATGACAGTAATCTTGAAACCTCTGCGTTCTGTGCTTGCCCCTGTGTCACAGCTTTAAAAGGATGTTGTTTTAAATATATTGTTGGCCTTCTTGTCAGGTTTAATATCCTTTGTTCTATACTGCGTTAAAGTCTTTACAGTTTTTACATTTGTTCACAAATGCTAAAACTTTTTTACCAACAATACACTATAAACCATAAGCACTATTCGAGTGGTTTTGTTGTCACGTATATAAAAACACTGCCGTTCAATATACCAAACCCAAATAATTTCAACACACTGTTGTCGAGGTGTACAAGAACATGTTCTTCTGCATGGTTTGACAATTGTCCAAACTTTCATTCAGAAACATCTTGTGAAGAGGAATTCTAACCATTGGCATTAATAGGGTCATAATGCATTGTGTGTTAGCAGAGCACTACAATTAGATTGTATAGATCATCACTATGTCCATTTTTGATATAGTGGTTAGGGAGACAATTATAATGTTAAAAATACCTGATTGGCCGATGAGACGGTTTAAAGGTTTGCTGAACAGGCTTTAGCACCAAAAAGGCATTATTATGACATTAACCGTTCAAAAGCATTATTTGTACTTTATAGTTTGGACCTATCACCATCACAACATAAAAAAATATGTTTTCACTGCACTGCACCTTTAATGTTATTGGAGAAATAATCCCGCTGGCCTTATTCATTCATCAAATGTTAGTCCAGAATACAATCTCAAGGGTGTTTTCTTCCGTCAAGGAAATGATGCTTACAAGACAAGTTCAGATTTATGGCATTTACTTGTTTGATATCATGGTGGTAGAGGGAAAAAGGAATCTCTTTTCTCTTGCCTCGCTGAGCTTTGTCAAACGTGTCCATGTCTTTGTGCTGTGTGAGTCTTCCCTTTAGCAAACACTAGTCGCAAAATACTCATTAATTGGTTTCAGCGATAAGGTCTCCCTTGCTCACAATGGGGATGACTCAATCCCTGATCTTGTTAGGGAGCTTTTAGAGGATAGAGAGATAGAGAGAATTTCCTGAGTCCAGCCTCGTGTTTTTATCTCATGCACACCAGCTCTTCTCTGATGGCTCGCCTTAAACCGCGTAATGGGCTTGGGAATTATGACATTTGGCATTCCGCTACAAAACAAATGGAAAGATTGTGCAGTACAGCTAGCCAGCCACATATACTGTGAGACTAGGGCAACACTTTCCGCTTGCTAAGACCTTTTAATTTTCGACACAAATTTCTGTAAACCCATTCGTGCTAGCCATCTAGACTATTGTGGCAACGATTTTCATCTGTCCAGCCACTTGTGTATTTTTATAGCACAGTGTGACAACCGTCACATGCCAGCGCTCAAACCAAGTCTTGGGAGGTCTCTTGTGGGAGTCATTAAGGAAATTGAAATCATTAATTCATCGAGCAGATGAAATGTCTTCAGGTTTCGTGGCCAGCCTTGAAATAAAAATCGATGTGGTAGATATTGAACCGTGGCCTCCCCTAAGAGAGGGCTAAGGTCTGAGGATGAGTTGAATAACTGCACTGTATTGACGACTGGATGTATCGGCTCTCTGTCTTTTCTTTCTCCAGGTGTAAACGAATCTGGCAAGTTTTGAAGTGATTTTAACCTTTAGAAATGTCCCAATTACACTGGACCCAAGGCTGAGGTATAGTAGCACTTAGAAAAGCTGGTTAAGGCTCTCGTGGGATCAGAAGCACCACTGGGCATCATTATACTTACCAGGTAGTTATTTGGTCCGTTGTATTATTTCAAGTAATCCCCAGCAAGTAGTCATGGTTCCTAAACTGTTTCTAAACATCCGTTTGACGGAAACGGTTCCTCCAAATGAACCGTTGATGCTAAATCTCCTGTCCGAGGTTCGTTTTACAGGAGCAGATTGGGGTGATCCTGTGAAGAATATAACTGTTCTCAGTGTACACTGAACTGTACGTGTAGAGACCCCTATCCGTGGCTGATCCAGCCCTCCCACTTCCCTTCAAAGTGTTTTTTTTAGCAATCTCAGCTATTACACGGACCATTTACAGCGCAACATGACTCCGCATGCTGTTATCATTCATTCCTATGACAAGTGCCCCGGTCGTGAACCTTCTCAAGAAGCTACGGCTGCAAATGGATCTCTCCATAGATCTGAGGAGAGATCCATAGTCAGCCTCTCGTTTGTTTCCCAAAATGTTAGTGTCAATGGGAGCATACGCCCCCTTTGAAGTTACTATGTACTCTGGCACCTAATTATACCAAGAACTACGTTTGGAAAACAGATGTTCAGCGGGTATGCTGCTTTCAATGTATTTTTTCAGGAGTCTTGGAGGATTTTTTGGTGTATTTTAGCGGATCCTCTTTACCAAAGCTACAGAATCTAAGGACGACCGGACCTCTGTTCTTGGAGCTGCAATGTTGCATGAGGATGGGAGTTGATTTAATGGTAAAAAGGGCAGTACAGTGAAAAAAGACTGCTAGATTGGCCCTCACTGATAATCTGTTGTCCCAAGCAGACGTCTCTCTCTCTCTCTTTCTCTCTCTCTTTTTCTCCCTGTCTTTCTAATTGCCAAGTAGAGTAGAAAATGCATCACGGATCACAGTACCCAGAAGGTCCAAATGTAATGGTTCTGTTCTGCAGCCTTTTTCTTGCATAGAGTCACAAATATTATTATACCCCCTAATGTAACCATGTGTCAGGTTGCCAAGTTTTTAGCAAATAAAAACATAGCATGACATTCTATTGTTAGAGAGAGACATATGTTGTGCATTGTTAAAGTCAACATTTTACCCCTATGTCAGTTGTCGTGCAATCGTTTCTTTTGTCTTAATGCTTCCGAATTAGCATTTGTGTCTAAATCGTAAGATGGTTTTCCCTGTCCAACTGTCCCCCTGCCTATAGTATGTGTGGTTTGTCATTGGCAATGTCTCTTTCAAAACATTTCCTCTGCACTGTGACACATTATGGAAATTCACCCGTGAATCAACTAAACACAAGGCTTTTGATGGACCTTTGTTTCGGAACTACATGATTTAACATTCACATTTTTGTATAGTACATATTTGAAGAGTAGGTCATGAGAGACAAGGAATTTTCTGCTCTCCCGAGGCATAGAATATTTTCCAACCATTCAAATTAATTAAACACACGTATCAATTTAGCTTTAACGGGTGTGTCCATGTTTTACTAAGCATAGCTGTCAGCAAACACTGTACGCCTGTATGCATGCGTTCCCACAATGACTGTTATTAATTCATAATGGACGTTTTGAAGTACACGCAACTCACTATAACAGACATGGCTTCTACCTTTACTTAAAATATTTAGCAGTAGGATCTCATTATTATGTTTCTCATGTCGACAGTCTGCTTTTTTAAAGCAATTACCAACCGAGAATTAGTAGTCATCATTATCTCATTTTGTATTGATAATGTCAGAGTGTGTCACAATAATCTGGAGTAGTGTGCTATGATTGGCCGGCCACCATGTAGAGTATGCCAGTGAAACGCCACTCTGACATGCCGCTGATGGATGCTGTAAGGAAATGAGATAATTGTAGTGACATTCAGAACCTCAAAGCCATTTGTTCACATGTCTATGTTTTCCCAAAGAGTCAAAAGACAAGATGCTAAATGACATGAATTATGAAAATGATCATGTCCCTTTAAAATATTACAGTGAAATCAAAAGGGACATGAATTGACTTCACCATCCAATGAAAATTAAGTGAAAGTTGGCATTAACATGCAAGGCTTATTTCTGTTTTCCCTCAAAACCTAAAATACGTTCTTATGTATTTTAAACTCTTTTAGGGAAGTGTTCAGACCTCAATGTTCAGGGGCCATTTTGTTGTAAACACATCAATGCTGATGCCATAAATACAATCCCACAATGCACTGCAGTGAGGAGAAGAAATAGCCCTTCACTGCTATGGTTTGTCAGTGCGTAAAAATAATCTAATGTCCGATATAAAAAACTGTCAGGTTTTTAGTTAACATGTAGTCCATGAATAATTAGATCCACGATGAATTCATAGTTTTTTGGTACATTAGAATTGCTGTGTACAATGTGAGATATAAGCTATGTAAAATGGGACAACAACAAATGCCTGTGGCAGGTCAGTGGTTAAATCGCTGACAGTCAAGAGTCAGTTGAGAAATGGGATAAAGCGATTTGGGAACTATCCTTTCCTGGACCCAAAGGATGGCAATAGTAGTCCTTGCCACGGTGAAAGATGAGGCATAACCTTCCTCAGAAAATGAAGAACCAGTGAAGGGGGAGATGGAGCCGAGGTTGTGGGAATGGAGGGAACTGCTGGGCAGAGAGGTGTGTTGAGATGTGAACAAATTGGATTGAGTCTCCGGTGTGTATTGACCGTCGCATATTGCCTAACAGTTGGGAGGAAACAAGTGGATTTACAAGTTGACTTTTGTGCGGCGAATGAGCGATAATGGAGGGGGGGTGTTTGGTGATGGCAATCATAACTGAAGGACCTTGTTGGATCTCCCGCATCTCTCGTTTTCATCGGGAATGGAGCCTGTCTTCCGCCTCGCAGCAGGTCTCCTGAGGGTGGGACAAGAACACAGAAGTGTGAAACGCAAAATAAATTTGCTGAGGATACAGTAAAGATGAGGTGCCATTGGCTATGACCAGAGTGTGTGAGCCAGTGTCAAGGCGTCTACCGAAACACAATGGCAATAGGTTTATCTCATCTCCTTTGTGCAAAGACATATTATACTGCTCCCACACAAAGAAAGGGGGAATCTTGGGTTGAAACATGAACGCATTTCTTGGGGATGTAGTGGACTCATCTTGGCTCTAAGCCCAAGGCAATGTTTAGTCACTTCATTAAGATAGGACACAATTGGATCGTCCTACCATGATTACTTCTTTTGACTCTCAGGCTTTCAGGCACATTTTGCTGCTAAATGTACTTTAAAAATCATGTACTATCAACATCTGTTTTGGACAACACAGATTATAATAAGTGTGGGATCTGTCAGTTTTGGAAGTACAGTTTATGCGAAATGGGTAAAGAGCATTAAGTAGAGTTGACTGTACAGAAGCACTTGAAATTAGTGCAACTCAGAGATGGCAAAAGTCGAGGTCCTGTGCGCCGTCTAACGATCCAACATTTTCTGTCTTGTCAGGAAGAACAGAATACATTGACATTCCTGTTTTCAACCCCTTGGTAAACGACTCACACCATCTGTTCCCAAATCCAATGAATTACCTTTCAGGGGAATGCATGTTGAAATGCCGCGGCTCCCAGTTTGCCAGAGGCACTCAGCCTCGGAAGCTTTTTCCCTCCATGTTCCTGGCGAGGTTTGCGGTCGGGCATGAAGCCGCCAGTGACAGAAAGCTGCTGTTATGGCATCGAGGCCAAAGCCTCTGCAGCATGGAAGTGGCATGCTTTCATATCTTTTTCTGAGAGAATTACTCCCAATAGAATTGGATTGTAGAATTGAATTGGGAGTGTAAGGCTGCATAAGGCCAAATACTAATCCCCCCTTGCTGTTGTTTCGTTGTTATCCTCTAAGTCCACATTTTATTAATTGAGTTTCTCTTACTCCAAAACGTCTGATCATCTAAACACACAAGCATTTTGGCAGACTGTGTCTCAAGAACCTTACATGCTTGGACTTGAAAGAAACTTCCAAGAATGTTTATTGATGTTTGTTCTGCATATCAGAGTATAGCTCCAGAGAAATATTTGAGTTTGAGGTAATTTTTATACATGTATTATTCTGTGATATTTAATGCTTTAACTAAATATTTACGCTCTTATATTTACTAAGGGTTAGAAAGGGAAAATGGCGATGACTTACACAGTATGCAAGAGAGGTTGTACATGGGGTTTAGCGTGCGAGCGAACAGAAAGTAGCTAAAGGACACCCAAAGGTACTTGAAGAATAGTCTGTGACTAGCTTGATAGAATGGACAAAAACATAAAAGAGACGGGGAAAATGTGTCAAAGAAGTGATAGGAGACCACTGGGAGAGGCATTGAGATAACCCATTGAGTGGGTTTTGAGTGGAAATGATAGGGGGCAAAGAACAGAGCCCAGAGGTATGCCGAGGCACTGAGGTTAATGAGCAGGGTGATTCTCTCCATGAGGCTAGATGAAGGGAATCTGATCAGGCGACTAGAGAGGAGGGCCGGCCTGCATGAAGCCTACTGGCAGTTTCTGAGATCTGTGTCGTAGTGAGAAATTGAGAGCACAGGCCAAACATGATTTATATTACTATTGTTGGGGTGAAATAATGTTTTGGGGTGAAATTATTATTGTACATCCAAATACAGTGTAGGAGAAGAGAACATAGTCGTCGAACTGACTCTTAGATATTTCCTCAGGTATTAAGAGAATGTCAATTACATCAACTGAGATTTCTTTACATTGCATGCAAGTTCACCCTGGTTGTAAATTAGTACAAATCACGTAAAGTAGCAGGAAAAAAAGCTTTATTAAAAACCATCGTCTTGAGCATTTCCCAGAGTGCTCCTAAAACAACAACAAAAACATGTAAGGGATGATAGCATTACATACATTATTTGTTTCACAGTCGTAAATAGGACATCCTTTTTCCACAGTTCTAGCCCCTAGTGGCACTTCGCATGGGGGGGTTTGGGGCTGCAATGTACAAAATATAAAGAAATATATCCAAGGCATCTTTTTGGACACTGCTATTATTTTATTGTTCGATATGGTAATCCTGACATTCAAGCTTGTAGCGCGAGATCAACTCATCCTGGGCGTGCTGTACTGATAGGGTCCCAGTAGCCACTTCTAGATGCCCTCATCTGATACTATGTCTATAGGTCTCGTCAGGGAAGAGATTAGCTATGAGCCTCTTCCATTAAAGAGTTGCTGGGAAGAGAATATCATTCACTCCTCAAAGTGTTGAGTTGTAGATTTATTATACCTGTTTTAAAAAGAATGTACGGATGTTCTACTATACACTAATTGTGAATTTAAGGGAGTTGCATTAAGGTCTGATAATGCCATGGAGGTCCACACTAAAGATCACACAACGATCATTCTGACACAATAATACTTAACACCTTAACAACATCTACCTTAAGCCTTTTACTTGAAAGGTGTTTGTGGGTTACAATTAAATTTTCCACAAACACCAGCAAGGAACAAAAAGTAGTAACAGCAATTGATGGTGGGGCAATTTCAGTTCACATAAAAAGGAATAAATACCAATCGTTAAAATAGTTGTTATTGGGTGAATGTCTGCCTCTTGATGCAACTCGATGCACATCATACCCTTGAGTGGGTTGCATTACCAACAGAAACTCGCTGTTACGCTACATTGCTATAGTCTACATGCGATACCTGCAGCCTTCGTCACACTTTTCTTTTTTACTGATACGAAACCTCTTCAGAATGATACAAAAAACACCATGTGTTGTCTCTAGGTATGAATTCATTCATTAAGATATGTTGTATTCTTATTGATTTAAGTTTCTTTAAAAGTCTTGCAGACTCGCTGTTTTGCTGACTAGTTCCACTTTGCCTCTTGGGCAATCCCATATTTTAGGCTCGCAGACAAGGGAAGCAGGTGTTTGACAGCTGATGTGTTGGATAAAGAATGTTGAAAGTTATTCTTCTAATGAGATACACGGAGAGGGATTGTGTCTTTATCCTTCATTTGACATTAAAACAAAAGTAAATCTCTCAACAAAACTGTTTCAATTTTGTCAGGGGGTTTCTTCTTTCATGGTAATCTGGCTAAGGAGAAGCTAGTGCCTCAGTAAGGTCTCAGAACAGGTTTTCAATGATTATTTTTCATCTATTTTACTGTCTGCTTGGTTGCACACGACAATGTGTTTTCCATTGTACCTTTCCGTGCTTTGTATCCAGTCTAGAAAAACCAGTGACATTTAAATGTTGTCATCACTGGATATTGAATGTGGCCCCTGTGTGGATTTGAGTACAGGCTTCTGTGGAATGCCATTAGTCATAAAGTAAATCTGATGATCCAAATGAATATAATAATTGATGGTTCAATTTAAGAAAAAAAGGGCCTCTGAAAGTATTCAACCCCATTGAATTTATCTAAATGTTGTTGTGTTACAGTATTCATTTTGCCATCACTAGTGATCTGTGGTGGTCCAGCAGTCTAAACAGCCGTCTTGTGTGCATTTGTACTGCAGTGGCATGGGTCCATACTCTGAATAGCATTGTGTTCCTGGTCACCTACCTGACCGAGGCCCTTCTCAATGGCCAGTCTAACAGAACAACAGACCAACATAATTGGCTAAACGGAAGCCACTCCTTATTAAATGCATATGACTTGACACCTGAAGGACTCTGAGACCATGAGGTCTAATGAAACAGAATTATTAGGTACTGAAAGCCAACCGCTATTTCTGTTATTTCTGTTAATACCATCTCCACGGTCAAGCATGGTGGTGGGAGACTGGTCAGGATTTAGGTGAAGGATAAACCAGAGTGCCCAGAACCTCAGACTATAATCTTTCAGCATGACCATGGCCCAAAGCACACAGCTAAGACAGTGCTAAAGTAAAGTTGAGACATGTCTGTGAATGTCCTTGAATGGCCCTGCCAAAGCCCAGACTTATACCGCTTTGTTCCTCTGTGGGGGGACCTGAAGATCACAGTACAGTCCTGATGCTCCCCATACAATCAGTGTTTGAGAGGATCTGCAAGTAAGAATGTGGAAAAACTGCTCAAATATTGGTGTGGAAACCTAGTGGAGGCATAACCAAGAATGCTAGATGTTCTTTTCACTGACAAATTTGCTTCTACAAAGTATTGATTAATTGGTCTGAACACTGCCTTTAAAAAGTATGGGGTCACTTAGATATGTTATTCTTTTTGTAAGAAAAGCAACATATTTTGTCATTAAAATAACCAATAATCCAATTGATCTGAAATACACTGTAGAGGTAAATGGCCAGAAACAAAGAACTTTGTTCTGAAACTCGTCAGTCTATTGTTTTTCTGAGATATGAAGGCTGGTCCATGTGAGAAATATCTTAGTAATTACCAAGAAGGCAGTTGAACAGGCAATCTGGCTCAAACCAGAATAGAACAGAGTGGGAGACCCCAGTGCACAACTGAGCACGAGGGAAAAAACATGTGTCCAGTTTGAGAAACAGATACCTTGCAGGTATCTGGCAGCTTCATAAATATTACCTGCAAAACACCCCACTGCGATGAGGCGACTCTGTAGTGCTGGCCTTTTTTCCAATCTTCCTCTGTCCAGTTGCTGTGTACTTTTGCACCACCTTAATCTTTATTTTTGTCGGCCAGTCTGAGATTTGGCTTTTTCATTGCAGCTCTGCCTGCATTCCAGATACATTTGATTGGTTGATTGATTGAACGTAAATCTTCACCAAAGGGATTGCTTTGAAAAAAATGTGGAAGGGTCATTAAATGTTTTTCTTTCAAGCAGTGACAGGAGACATTATCAGGTAGCAACTGCAACTATAACAACTCGGAAGCCTTTGGAAGGGACAGCCAGGTAGTCCTTAGGCGTGTACCAAGGGTTCCAGTTCTCCGCTAAGATTCACCCAACAGAAAGATCACAGATTGCTTTCCGCTGATCCAAGAGGAAACCTTAGCATATAATTTGGATTATGTCCACAATCTCATTAATTAATGCAATATACAGTGAATAATTTGAACAAAGACAGGACAGGCCGACTCCATTCCTGTGATGGCAAGGTAGTATGAACGGAGTCAAAATAATCTTGGAACAATCCATTTCATTCTTGCAAGGAGTGAGGCTTCATAGTTACCACGATAAATCTGTGGAGAAACATTTAATTCTTAAACGCTATTGGGTGGGGACAATAATTTGCATAGTCATGCTCTCAATACAAATGTGTGCCTAATCCTTTCCTACCCCCTGTAGTGCGTTTTCTCCACTCTGGTCCTACATATTAACCTAAGTAGGCAAATTGCCTACTAATACCCCCATAAAGGGTGTTAGTAGGATGTACTGGCTGACACAAGTGAATTAGCAACTCTGCCCCCAAATAGCATTGGAAAGGGTTTCCCAGTGGAGAGGGGAGCCCAGCAGGCAAAAAATGATTTGTAAATACAGTGCCTTGCCGTTCATTTTCACACCCCTGGGCCAGACTACGGTTAATCATAGACCGTAGTGAAAAGACAAGTCTTCGGGTAAACACTTAAAGGTTGAGACTGAATCTGTGTCTTTCACATTAATCAGCAGAGCCTTTTACATTAATTGAGCTCCAAGGGGGAAAGCCCTGCCTCCAGCTGTTTGTTTAGAAATTCTAGGTGGAGTAATAAGGCTTGCGTTGTGTGGCTGTAGTGCATGAGTTAGTTATGGGCGGGACCAATACAGAGAGATTTGGATCAAGTCCATGTAATGCTTTGTAGGTTAACAGTACAACCTTTAAATCAACCGCAGCCTTAACAAGCAGTGAGGGCATGATGAAAAAAACGTTCAATTACATAATCTTTCTGCCGTATTTAGCATTCATTTAAGTATATTTAGTGTCTTATCAGGATAACTGGGGAGTTAATCATAATCCAATCTACGAGAAATAAAAGCTTGGAAAAATAAAGTTGAAACTTTTTAAATGTTCAGAAGATGGATAAAGTCATGTATGTTTATCAAAGTAGAGATCAGAGTTATTGCAGAGTTCCCTCAGAGTTTATTGTGGAATTGACTGTTCAACCATTAATGCTCATTGTGACTTTTTCAATCTCTTTGTTTCTTAGGACCTACAACGAGCATTTCAGTTGTCGCCCACTTCCTTATAACTGAAATACTGCTAAAGTTCTCTCAAGACATATTCCTAGAGGACTCACAGTTGTAATTAATGCCAAAAGTGTTACTAGTGTTGGGAGTGATGTATACTTACGTTATCAAGTTGTACTGTATTATAGTTTTATCACGTTTTTTGTATAGATATATTTCAAAAATATTTATTATAAAACAATGGATTATGTATGCATAGCTCACAGAAACTACAATGAAATACATTTTCATTCTACTTTGTTATGCAACAAAATGTGGGTAGTCAGGGGATTTGTGACTTGTGCCTCTGGCACTGTAAACAACAATCTGTGAAAATGCCTGTATACAGTAAAAGAGATTCTGCTTTAAAGAAGTAGAAAAAATAAAACTAAAATGAAACAACGTCATATTACTGTTGCTCTACCAATCCTCATTGCATCCCGGTAAGAATGATGATAGAGTCCCTGACGAATGTCTTTTTGTGAAGCAGCCCTTAGCTGTTTTCTGTGAACCTAAATAAAAGGATATGCACTTATTGCTCTGTATAGTGTCGAAATATCTCTTTCATCTGCCTCTTGTTTGTGCACATGGATGTTAAGAAGTAAATATCAATGGTGATTAATCTTCAGGCCTTTCTTAAGTACCTGAACTCTTCTTTACTGGTAGTCATTTTCATACAAAAACCAGCAAACAAATCATGCAGCATCCATCCTGAATGTTCATTGGTCGAAAGCAGCCATTTTGTTTTAGATCGTAGATTTGAAAAATTGCTGTGGGATACAATTAACACCATCAGACTGAAGGGGTTAATTGTTCATAAAATGGCAAGCAAACAAGGAAAGAATCCCGTTTTGCATATGGAGATCCAGGAAGGGCAAGTCATTTTCATTTTTTCTGTAATATTATACAGGTGCACTGATGCATTGAGTTTTTATGCCCTAGTTTATAATTTTTTTGTCTCTTTAGTACATGAATATTGCTTTGTGAGGCAGCCTCTGTGACCTAGTCACAGACTCCTACTTCATTTAGGATCGCTCACTCACATCTACACCTCCCCCATGGAGTATCTTCACCATCACCAAAGGAATATGAGCCAATAAACACTTTCTGTTCCCACGAAACAATCTTATTAATGATTCACAGACACCCATTTCTCTTAAGCTGGCTTCCCATTTATGTAGCTAGATTGGATATTGTCTTTTTCTCCCCAACTCAGGTAGATTTGTCTTGAAAATGCTATTTTATGCATGGTATATTCCCTTAACTTCTTACATTTTGAGTTAATAAAGTCTTCACCAGGCCTCTGTGTCTTTGAAGTTCACAGATAGGTTACCCCTTCTCTAGGCTGAAACATCCAGCATGTAATGTGTGGCAGCATTCATCTGCTTTAGAAGCTACTGTTAGAGCCTGAGAGACCACCACACACGGAAATGTAATAATAACATAGCCAATCATTTCGTAGCCAATCAAAATTGGTCTTATAAGTAGTAACTGAAATTAACTAAAACTTTAATCACCCGGTTGTCTGGGGATGTCTAACTTTAACCTGTTCAAATACATTTGGTACCCTAGAATGTAAGGACTATCTAGAAAATGTGCCTTAATGTAATTTAATGTCTACTGTTTTTAATCTATTTGCGCGTTTTGTTCCCACTCCTGGTGTGAAAGATGGTGAGGGAGGAAGAGTGGATTCCAAAGTTCAAAGTCTAGCAGAATATTGGGGTTATCGAGTCTCAAAACCAACTGTTAAACACCCCCTCCATGTCAACAACCTCTTTGGAAGGTTTGCACGAAATAACTCTTTACTGTGTCTAACCAACAATTGTCAGCACTTGAACTTTGGCAAGCATTATTAGAAACACAATTGGAATCATGTGCTGTGGTCAGAAGAGAACATTTTGCGATGGTGGAATATTAATGCTTTTGGGCTGTTTTTTTCCCAGTGGTCTAGGGGCTCTTGTTAAGTTGTGGTCTTTTTGAATTCCACTAAGAGGGTTTTAGCCCAAATCCTGGTTGCCTTCAGGGACCTGGTTTGACCATTTTACAAGACCATGACCCTAGGACTATCATCAACACACAATGTTCAAGGATCTTGAAAGGACTTTACAGGAATAGGCTCAGTGATGTTATCCACTCCAAAGGAGGCTTCACAAAATGTTGATTGCAGGGGAGTCAAACATTTTTAAAGTTATTTTGTTGAAATTAAAATATACAGATGCCATTTCAGTTTGAGCCATAATATGACTCATTGTGTTTGTGATGTTTATTTTTTTTTAAACATTGTGCTTATTTTTATGAATGGTGCCAAAACATCTTCACTTGTATTTTTAAGTTGTTGGAATACAGAGCAGATTGTCATTTTGTAGTTCTGTACATTTGTGTCATTCTGTACATTTATAAAACTAAGAATTCATAATAATGTTGCTACCTACAGTACATTTGTTTATAAAATACTGTACATTTTATGGCAACCCAAGCAAGTGACAGATAGGAATTGAAACAATTAAAAATGAACCAGTTGTTGCAGCACAGTCCAGTAGTCAGTTAGAAAAACAAAAGGAACATATCTGACTCTCTCCTATGGGATCTCTGACTTGTTTTTTGATGCAATACAGATTTTGAATAATCTAGTTTGAACAGAGGGTAAGTTTCTGTTTTCTTAACCTGGGTTTGGTCACTTAGCCTTTGTCTAAATACCTGTTTTGTGTTTTGCTTGTTTGTATCAGGACAGGCATAGTGTTCAAAATAAAATGAATGACAAGGATAGCTCCGTTGCCATGGAGTTTGTTCTTTACTTGGTCTCTGCTCATTTCAACTTGCTGGATTCGCTGAAGAATTTAAATTGCTTTAGCAGTATGGTGGCTGTGGAATTTTACTTGGAATGTGAATTTAAAACTGGATGTGGTTTGGAATTGAAAGGGTGGGACTTATTTGTGAAATAATCTTGTTACCTGCACAAATTCCTCATGAGTCATGTTCTGCTGCTGGTACCGTTCTTCGTATTAAATGATACAAAGCCTGTAGAAACTTTAAATCATCCACCTCACCTCTGCTCTTTAAGACGGCTTATGTTTTTTTGTTTTTAAAAACGACTGAAACGGCGTCAGTACCCTTCTTTGAAGGAATGTCATTTCAACCAAATAACTTAGATCACCTCACACCACTATTGACATTCAAGTTTCATAAGATGTTCTCATGTCCTCAAACACTGTAATGGTCGGTACTTCCTTTCACTTTCCATTAGCAGTTTCTGATCCAAAGACGTTTAGACTAGTTCAGCCTAGAAGCTGCTTGTAGTCTGTCAGGGTTGATTAGGCGTCATTAGTGAGTGAGTTAGAATGATTGATATCTTCATACGGAAGTGCCGCGGTAAGAAAAGGCAACATTTAGCCCTCAGGCAGATGTCTGCATTAATAAAACATTAGTATGAAAATATCACCACCTCTTTGTCTGGGTCCTCTGAGGGACCTAATGACTGTGATTGTACCTCAAGTAAGTATGTGTTTAGATCCAGTACATTTATACTAGCACTTCTCAAAAGTTTTTAGAGAACAAAGTTAAAGGAAAACGTCCTTATACCCAATTGTCACACTTCAACAAACATCTGTCCGTCCTCATTATGCTAAAACTGCTCCTTTGGTGTATAATTATTCCTCTTCCTCTCTTTTTCATACGGCCATTTGAAATATCAATCATTTGTCCGACGCTTGCATGTTTCTGAAAAAAACACACATTTTCATTTAATTTGAAACGGGTGTGTGGAAGAAATGACGATGACGGTGTGTGACACATCGTTTTAGACGCTCTCTTGACGTGAGCTTGTCGCTTGGTTTACAGGGAGGCCATTTGGAGGTAATTAGCTGTGCAAATATTTCAAATGTAATCTATATTCATTGTCCCAGACTTGCTGTCTCTCTGCAATGTGCCTTGCCATGATAAACATGATCTCATTGTAACAAATGAGGAATTGAATCCTGGCTGCATTGCATCATTCTGAATAAGAGGTAAAGTCACTTGTGGACAATGCAAATGAACATTCAAGTTGAGGGAAATCAACACAAGTCTCCTTCAAATTGAGACAGTTGATCATAGAATACAAGCGAAATGTACGGAGTGGGCACACAGAACACACCCGGAAGCATATCCTGTTGATATAGGAACATATTGCGACAGGCAAATTCTATTTGATGTGAATGGAGAAATGACCAAAAGCCCCTGTCCTCATCACCCTGTCCATTTGGTGCATTTTATCCTCTGTAATTTTCTATCCCATATGCAATTATCAGGCAACTCAAATCCAAAGTGACCAAAACATTTTTTCGCCCCACTCGTCCCCCTCCGAAAGGATTGATCGTGCTCCGAAGTTCATCACAGTTAAATAATGGGGATAGGAAAGGCAGAATGGAGGGGATCTGTAATAGGACAATATTAGCTAGTGAGTGGTGGCGCTAAAGCAGCTAGCTTGCTGTAATGTAAAAAGGGCATAGCTGGAAAGGTGCCACCGTACATTATATTAAGTGCACTTCGGCACTAACCTGCTGAGTGGGTTAACAAGGCACTCTTCCAGAGAGGGGGGGGGGGACCTTGTTATGGGCCTTGTTAAAATCCAACCCAATCTGAGAAAGCTATAAAACATACTGTAAACATGCACACACAATGCACAGCGCTGCATGCATATTGTACAGGAACTAAAATGACAGGAATTAGTTTCACAGTACCAATAAAAACATATTTTTCCCAGTTGACATCCGTCTGGTTTTTTATTGATTGGATGGACTTTACAGAAAGACTCCCGGGTAGAAAAGTAGTCTAATGCTCTATTTAGTAGAACCAAGCTGACGAAGTTTCACGCCTTGTACCACTGGCTGATTTGTGACTGCGAAGCCTGCTGGGCAGTGCGAATGGGTCAGCATAGCCCAGTGGAAATGAACCGGCACCATCAGCAGGCACCATCAGGAGGGATGATCATGCCCAGGATACAAACCCGGGACGGCTGGGGTTGCCTGCAAAGCAGAACTGAGATTGTCCGGTGTATGAGCGCGCCCTTAATTAAGCGTCTTGACCCACGTGACTTAGTGCCTGAAAGTGCAATGTGGGAAGGGGGAGGATTGAAGAACGGAAGAGGTTCAGATTGTAGGACGGCGGGGCGGTGGAAATGCGGTTGGTATCGGTGACTTGACTGGAGCAAGACACTTGCGGCAGCGGTGCCGATTGATTTGGAACCAATCATCGTTTTCTGATATCTTTGCGTTCGCAACAATTATTTGGAAAATTGCTTTCTGCTTACCCCGCTCAGCGAAAAAGAAAACCTCAAGCGCCTGCTTTTTTCCTCTTTAGAATATGATCCACATCGCTGCAAACACGCGGAGGTCTGTGACAGACCCATCAGAGTATTGCTGTGTCATGCACCTTCACATTCTGTTAACAGCTCCCTCTCACTCTCCAAGTAGAGCACTATTAGACTATAATGTCTTCACTTGGGATGGTGACAGAAGCTTTTCTAACGCACGCACAGCACTGTACAGCCATCAGACCAGCTGGATGAATACCCCCTGAGGGAAGGTCCTACATATATATTCCCAGCTAAACTATTCTGACCTAAACTCAAATGGCATACGGCAGTGGCTATAACCCGGTCAAACAGAGAGGTGTTTTTGTAAAACTACAGTGTATTGTGCGAAATGTAGTGTTCGACTATTCTGTAGTATAAACTGTCGGAAATCTCACTCTTAAGCCACTACCTTCCACACATTGTTTTCTCAAGGGAGCTCCCTCTCAGTGTACAAAGAGCACATATCATTTGGACCAATGGTTCACAACTCTGCTCCCCCCGTACCCTTAAATGTACACATTTTAGCAACAGCCAACCACAGTTCCTTCAATTTTTGAAGTCATTATCAGGCTCTCATTGGGTTGAATTGAGTGTGCTTATCCATGGTTCCCATTACTAATTGACAACAAAAACAACCAGGTTTCTGAGGTGAAAACCTCATGTTGTTGTAACCAGAACAATATGCACCACTACTCTTTCTGACCAAGGGTCTCTGAGGTGAAAACCGATGTTGCAGTAACGGAGAGCTCTAGTTGATGGCACACACCACCAAAAACAAGAACTATAGACATCGAAAAGATGTATTTAGATTGTTTTTTTTCTCAACAGCTTGTCTGTGTAGAGCTTAAATGTTCATGTACAATTAGGTATATTTAGTCTTCTCTCGTAGTCAGAATAGTTTCTCAAACAATGGGGTAACGTTCCGTGTAGATTAACCTGAAACCACAAAGAAGAACTCAGTAGGTCTCTTGGTCAGTAGGTCTCTTGAGGCTTTGAAAGTATATTTTGGCTCATAGGCAAAAATGTCACCACATACCCTAAGACGTCGCTTATGTTTTTACATGTTGTACATGTTAATGTAGACATTTTACACTGTTTATTGTTTGTGTCAAGGTAAAGTGAGAGGCAAGTTAGCTATTTTGTATATACAACAATTTGCTGAAAGGGCAAATAGGATTGGGTTGAATAAATGCCTGCCATTATCCAGTAGTGAGTCAACAGTTTCTTGGGGAAGGCTCCTTGGTGAGCTAATATCACGTTGCATTACATCTTAACACAAGTGCCTGAGCCAGAAGCTTTAATTAATCTTGACATGTTGTATCAACATTGCTGTGCCTATTTCAGACACTCTAGTCCTCACAAATAAACAAACACACACACATACCAACATCATCTCACAGTCTCAAACACACACACACAAGGACACACACACATACAAATAAAACACACATTTACACATAACAACAAAGAAAACACACTCACAGACATACCCACATACACAAAAAAATAAAACGTTTACACACATAATTGCTAGTGAGGACCACTCACCCTAATAGTAAAACCTAATCTAACCCTTATCCTAACCTCAACATCTCTACATCGAAATGTATCCAAATGTTAAACTTACCTAAATAACTGCAATAAACTTATGCCTAAACTAAATCCTAAACAGAATTCTAAACATAAACGTATCCTCAAGCCTACAAAATTATATTTAACCCAAGTGGCTACCAGGTCATTGCTGACGATATGAAATTAAAAAGTGTCCTCACTTTACCTAAATCTTTCTCACTTTGTATTAAACGATATATTGTAATATGGTTGTTTTCCTGGTGGGGACTGGCTAAAAAGACGTGCGGGGACCAATTTTGCAGGTTTTTTATCGCCTGGATCAAACACACCCAATAAAATAAACAAATAAACATAAAAAATGTCCCCTTTTACTAAGATAAGAAGGCAAATGTACATACAGTTTTACCAGTCTCACCTTCCCTGTTAAAGATGTACAGCGTTACAGCATTACATCTGTGAGTATGTTTTATACCTGGCCAGATGTGCAGCCCAAAGTGAAATAAGATGGATGAACGGGGAAGAAAGTTATCCTCAATCCGTGCCTCTGTTTCAGAAACTCACTTAAGCCTTTTTTTTTCGTCTAATCGTATTGCGCAAAAAAACATGTCAACTAGGTTGTAGTTCATTTTCAACAGAAATCAGAATCAATCTTGGTTTGATTTTCTCCTCGCTTCCCAAACAGCTCCTTGGGGGGTCATTTGTAAAGATTCACTGGCTAAACAAACACACCCTGAAGCTGCTGACTGCTATTTAACAGGCATCTGTCCCTCGTTCCAAGCGTGCATAGAACGAAAGGTCACCCACGACAGGAAACAGGATGGCAATGTTAATGACAAGCGCCGGAGTAAAGGATTGACGAAGTGTGTCATTGTTTGTAATGGAGGGGCAATTCAGCAATAACTCACCATATTTGGCGCCATCTTAATTTGGCTAGCCCGGGCCATCCATTCAGGGGAATTGATCTGGATAGAGTGTGCGGTGACAGTGTGTGTGTGTGTGGTGTAATCTATGTGCGTGTGTTTGTGTTTGGTGATGCGAGTGATGAGGAGAGATAGTGATAGAGGGGTTGTACGAAAGTGCATTTCTAATGTCTGTTTACACATGCAGATGTGGATTGATGTCAGACACGGAGGTTGTGTTTGCACGTCTTCCACGAGAGGCATACAGGGGTGGTGTGTCGAGCTTACAGTATAGTCTCCAAATGGCAGACTGCGGTTGAATGTTTGACGAGGCTGACTTGTGTCAACCGTGCCCCTGGAAGGTCACGGCCACTGGGAGATCCCTTGACAAGCACCTCCAAGTGAGCTCATCTTTCTGATTTCAGATGGACGCCTCGTGTCTTTTTTGTTCACGAGTTGATAAAAATCGACCAAATCGAGAGTTTGGACCATTTTAAATTGGCTAGACAGATTGGCAGACTTGCCGAAACAGCGCTTTTCCGAAGAACTAATGAAATTGTCTTGGTTTTGGTTTCATGCCATTTTGTCGGATAGTGTGTTTACACGTTTGTTTTTTGTTTACTGCGATGGGCTATGTGCCATTTTAATTATTTTAATTTACAATGAGATCAGGATATTTGCCAAATTCACAAGACAAGGGCCAAGGTACTTTTTTTTTTTACTGAATAGGTTTTGTATGTTTTTGATGGTGACTTTGTGTTGCTTCTGCTTAGAGTGGTTTCTGGAATATTATTTGGAAGTGCTTGGATGCACTGCATTTTGCATACTGACTGTGGAGATGGTTGGTGCCCAGCTTTAATGTACAATAGCAGAAGCAATGTAAATGAAAAGTTTTATAGGCTTATTATTTAAACCTCTTCCTGGCTTCACCGGCTCATTCGTAGCTTTGGAATATAGATACCGTTGCTTTGAAGCCATTGCCTTGCAACGCGTCATAGGATTCTATAAAGACATTATGTGACTGGTTGTCAGTTTGATTCTCAGAAACGTAATCGTAGAAGAGGCTTTTTTATGACCTCGTTGAGAAATAAGTAGCAATGTTAGCAAAATCCCGAAGCCTCCAATATGGAATCTTAAACAATTGTAAGCAGCGCCCCAACATTGAATAATTAGAAATGCTATTGTTATCAGTCATACCATTCCCAGGTAGGCATTGGTTTAGGAATATCTTGCCAGGGTGAGTTTGGCTTGCCTTATGCCATGTGCATTGTGTTACGTTCATGCTTCAGTGCTGCTGTTTAATTGATTCCTTTAATTCATTCATTCATTTTGGTTTCCTGCATTCCAGTTGAGGACAACAGATAGGGATATTGCATGTCATTCATTGAACACAGCGAGGAACATTACAGAAAAAAGTAATTACCGTTATGTATGTCTCCTTTCCCACATTAATACGATAATAACAAATCTAGCCAACATCCTCCCTAAATTATAAATTATTTGTATTCATTTCAAGTTTTTTCCTTGTTTTGATCAAAAACTTTAGCCAGACGGGAATCAAGCATCAGATTAGGACTCAAATAAAAGCAACATATCTACATCTCTGTTACTGTCTGCGAGGGCAGGAGCCTAATTCACCTTCTGGGCCGACATAGACAAAGAATTAAGCAGATTAGAGAGATGGGAATAAAAACAAACAAGAATCCACTACAGCACTTTGTGCCAAGACAACGGGTCACCTTTTAAAAACTTAATGACGGTGACCACTGGAAGGGTATTATGAGGTTACAGTGACAATTTGTGTAAATGACTGCAAAGCCTTCAAACACAAGTGCTGAATTATTCGGCTTTCAGCTCAATCACTATGATAGTCAAGGTTGTGGTAAGACTGATTTGTTTTCTTGTTTATTTCCGGATGAACATGACAAAGTGATAAAGAAAAGGGTTTTCAAACTGGGAATTGTAGACAATTGCTTTTTCAGGGGGCAGAAGATGGTTTAGAGTTTGGGGCCAGAATGTTTGCTGGTTCAGATCTTGAATCTGACTACGTGAAACAGTTTTTGTTTTGCCCTTGAGCGAGCGGAATATGGTGTGACCATCCTATAAGCAAATAATGTATCTAGGGCCGGGGAAATACATTCAAAATATTTTCATAAATGTCCACAATGTAGGCACATTACACAAATAACCTTTTTCAATTCCTGAAATTATTTATTTGAATAAAAACACATTCTCACTTCTTTTCTTTCTTGACATCACCTGTCTGGGAGAAACTATAGTTAACTACAAGACTCTGGTATAGAACAGCATTGACCAACTTGCTTTCACAGAGATTTGATCAAGCAACTTCTCAGTTTTTGGTCAGATGCACAAATATTTAGGCTACCTACCTTTGGAGAAAACATGTTAAAATCCGGCTGCAACATTGTGTAAATTTCCACCCCCAATTTATTTCTGAAAAACACAGCAGGTCACAATGAATGAAAACTCCTAATTGACAGAGTCTCCGACACGTAACAACTTCACCTCGAAAGACAACCAGCTGCCCACTCTGAAGTCAAGGTGCCAGCTCTAATTGACTGCAGTCTCACAACCGTCAGATTGGTTGACTGTAGCAGAGACAGCGAAAACCCTGGGAGGAAAGGCAGTGCAGGAAAAGTATCAGAGGTAGGCGTTGATGTGAAAAGTATTATGATATCCTAATTTAACCGACAGGAGCCTTGGCACGGGCAAATTACATCTGATTGGGGAGCTTGCGGATGCTATGCCAACGCTAGCGCACCTTACGCTAAGAGAGTTAGACCCCCTGTAATTTGGCGAAATAATGAGGCCTCAACTAATAACGATGCATTAACCTGAATTGATACACAGCGTTGACGTCTTCCCACAACTGTCTCACATGAGTACACTGTGTTTAAAGTAAAGGTGTTTGCAGAGAGGACCGGTAAAAAAAACATATTTCTGCAGAGAATGCAGAGTGTGATATCCTTTGTTGTGTCTCAGACCAGTAAGGCAGGAAAGGACAAGCACATCATAAGGCGTGGCCAAAAGGAGGCAATATATTGCGGGTGGGTTTTGTGTCCTTGCTTGTGCAGTGAATAAAAACGACTGCTGACGTGGAAGGTGTGCTACTTCTTTGGGATTTTGGGGGGGATTTCCGTCCACAGCGTTGATCGATTCCCATCGGACGTTATTTCTCTTGACGTATCACTTGCTCCTCTGCCGCCTAATGCGCCAGTGTGGCCATCGGTGTCACGCTTCACGGAGTGCATCCGTTGAATACCTGAAGCTTATTGCGAACGCTGGCGCTGGAGATCTTCCCCTATCTTTTCCGGCTTAAGAAATTAGGGATTCATGAAAGGACATTGACTATGTCTGGGGCGCGTCTGACAGAGAGAATAAATGTCCCCCTCATTGTAATGATCACTCTGAGCCTGGTCGGTGCTTTCTCTGACGCATGCTAAATATCAAGGAGCACAGCACACAGAAACACGCAGACCTGGTTGCGTTGATCGTCTTAATTTGCCTCCCTCTATAGGACATCCTTTGATTTTTTGGTCCGCACTGATGCCTACTTTTTAGGGAAACATGACCTTGCCATTTAAGAAAAGATGATATTGTTTAACATTATTGTTTTTACTTTTTCAACCTGTTATTCGGACCTTCCAGCAAATCGAGGTAGCTTTGGCAAAGCCGCTAAAATTGGCAAGGCGTCTAAAATCCAGGCTTGGTCGAAGAGATCGAAGCTACACATCATAAACCAAAGCAATTACCATCACAAGGATCATTTTCAAATTGAAAAGGGGACATTAATCATACAATGTCCCTTTCATTTAAGATTGTATCATTATTATTCGACATGAAATGACGTTTGTGCCAGGGCGGAAGAAGGTCAGGGGTTTGGGGGGGAGAAGCAACCCCTCTGTTGATGGGAAATGATTTAGTAATGTCGTAACATGTCAACCATATCAAAACATTATCCATCAATTAAAACTACCACACAACCAGTCAGGAAGCGGACGTGAAGGCTAACACATATGGGCCTTTCACGTGCGATATTCATGATTCTCTGGACCCACTGGACTGCCATCAGCGTCCGACCAGAACACAAGCAAGTGTCGATGTGCCAGCTCCTGCGGCACGAGTGAGACAAATGGTTTATTACGCTGCCGCCGTGCAGTTCATTTGATTTCATTCAACGCAATCCGGAGGTGTACAGGCCTCATTGGCTTTCACTCCATTACCAACAACCTAATTTATATTTACGGTATTCATAAAGTATGGCGCCGTGGGAGAGGCTTGTGATCTAACGATGCTAGCTTTTATCCTTCTCGAACGCCATTGTTGTGTTGTGGTTTGGAGAGCAGGGCTAGAGGTCCTGGTGAATAGTTAGTAGTGATGGGGTGGGGTGGCTCATTCATACACAGAGAGCGTTTTGCTCAGTTTTGTAAGAGGTGCACTATTGATTTATTCAGATATGGGACTTTGAAGCATGACACAGTTCAGCCTTATGATTGTTTCGTCTTAGTTGAGTTCAGTCTCTCTCTATACTTTTTTTTGCAGCCAACCTTCGTTGGATATATGATCTGGAGCAACGATTTCAATTGTCTTCCACTTTTATCAGTTTGCAATTGTAAACCTCACAAAACGTTAATGGGAACAACAGCGATTCTAGCCTTTTGGGGGCCTATAGCACAAGTTGGATTTGTGGCAGTTTCCTAGCAGTCAGAGGACCCCTTGCGGTCCGGGGCCCTAAGCGGCCGTTTATGTCGCTAATGGCTAGAGCCGGCCCTGGGGAACTAGCTGTGTCATAGACTTTCCCTCCACGTTGCTCGTTATACACCCCTTACCTGCTCACCACAAGCCGACCCATTTCTGGTCCAATTCTTATGCCACTCGGCACATTAGGGAGGGTATTTCATTATGCCTTTTCAATGTTCCCCTCCGTTTTGTAACAGAGCATTCAAGCAACAAGCCTCTCTGATACAGATGGTCCCCATTTCAATGAATGAGAATGCATATTTTAAAACCGTAAATTCATTTCAGACTGCCACCAGGGCCTGAAATTCAGGTATTTAGATGTGCAAAAGAACATGTTAGTTGTTAGATGCCAGTCAGTTGTTACATTAAAATGTTCAGTAAGCAAGGATTTGCTCTTTAGAAAAAAAATATTTCAAAGTATTAGCGAGAAAATTACATGTTCTTTGACAGGGTCAGAGTCTGTTGTGAAATATATTTTTCAAAGTGCATACAAACCTCAGATAAAAATGAATACTGGTAAATTGTGTTTTTATAACACATGTATACGTATACCGGTAATCGGTCCTCAATCCGCACAGTAAGCTATAGTTTATAAAATGAACCTTTGCATGTAGCTCCAATTGTACTTAAACTCTTTGTACTCTTACTTATTAGTTACCTTCTGGAATAATACCTTGTTCTTTACTGAGTACAATTAAAAGTGAAAAAAACAATGTGCTTTTATGTTTTCAAAACCTGTAGGAACCCATTTTCTCATCTACTGCATAATGCTTAAGAGGACAAGAATGGGAGCAGGAAATCTCAGCAATATTCCACTTAAATAATAATAATAATAATAAATGACAAAAAAAATTTAAAGAAAGAGTCAAATTTTAGGCAATATCACAAATTACACATGGACCAAATAGTGTTAAATCTGTTTCTTGGTAAGGCTATGACCCTCTTCACCCAGGAGTATTCTCCATCCTTTTTGCGCAATAACAACAAATTAGCCCACTGACGCTTCTGTTTTATACAAATAAAAAAGAAATGGATACAATCATGCTGTAACTAATAGTATGCTGTACTTCTGCCAACCATGCATACTTTGCAGCCGTAAGAAGGTTTTGGACCATGTTAAAAGTATTTCCGTCAACCCAAATCCGTGATTAACAACTAGTTACGCATGAAGTGATCACACCCATGCACACTGACAAAACACGCAGGAAATGATCGGTCTGATATTGTGGGTTTGGCTTTTTATGTCAAATACTGGCTGAATGGGGCTTAGAGAATGTCAGGATTGTATTGATTAAAACTAGCTGAAAGCTTGGGTGGCCTGTTTGTTTTGGATAGTTTGCTTTGGGGGAAGAATCCACATAGTTATTTTGTCTTTTTTCATAAGTGACCCAGTGCTGACCTTTTCTGTAGTATATGGGTTGTGTATCTTCGGTTAATACACTGACATTGTAAGGGAAGCATATTGCCATAGCACCGTCAATGTGGGAGTGTTCTGAGATGAGTGGCTACAACCTTCTTTAATAGAATTCATTAGAACGTGCAGATTCTTGAGGGAACATATTCATAAGAAATATTGCAGCTTGCTAAGGGCCTGATAGCAATAGGTAGATTGGAATTTAGCCATTTTTGGCTCGGGGTGTCGTGTTTAATACTATTGTGAGGTATTCATTTGTTCAATATTTATTTACTTTAGCATTTGGAATCGATATACATTCTTAGCCTCGACCACCACATACTAAGTTCAAAGTGTGACGGTGCGTTAGGTAGGAAACTCTAGTGGCCCCTTGAGGCAGATCAAGCATCTGCAAAGCTTACTGAGCTCATCAGTGGAATGAAAAAGCCCTCACAAGCATTGACCAGAATGCACTTTAGTTCTTCATTTCGGCCGCCTTTTTACTTTGAGTCTAGTATTAGTCATTTTGACTAAATTAACCTGCTTTAATCACAATCATGTAATTTGAATTGGGATTGAGTTCAGTTATTGTCAAAATGATTTGTGAACCTGATTTCCCTTCTGTGTTGCCCGCCGGGTTGCAGGGCAAAATCTCCCCACAGAGGTGACATCCAGTTGACCTCCAGATGGTCACTACCAGAGTACATGTATGTATTTGCAAATTTACAAATTTAGAATTGTGCTGGGCGGCCTGAGAACAGCAGTTTATCAAATGAAGTGTTTATCGGTTTTTATAAAACGTCAGTGTTTCGCGTAGCCTTGTTTAGAATGCAAAAGACACTTCCTTTGGAAGACTTTGGGGTACTTTCTTCCAGTGGTCTTGTGTTCTTTCTTCCAGTGGTCTTGTAGTCAGTTCGTCCAAGCTTCTGGCAGGATCTTCTTTTGACTTTGGTCAACTTTTTTTTCCTTTTCCATGTTCAAGTGATCAGACAGTTTTAATTGTGTTGATTTCAGGGCAGTCTTCAGGCAGTAGGCAGTCTTGTATTGCCAGTGTCCGGTCTACAGACTGTCCATTCAACATGACTAAGGGCTCCAAGTAGGACTTAGTCATTGTTGCAGACAATTTAGTTTAGTGTTAATATCATGCTGAAAGACAACATTTTTGCCAATCACTCAAAGATTTATTACAAGACAACTCACTGTCAAAGCATTTTCTCTGCCAGGCTCTTTAGTAAGCTTTTCACTGAATTACATTCTCCCACTCAATTAACTGACCATTAAGTACTGATCACCAGATGAAACAGTTTTTAGGGCCTCCCTGCATTACCTTAAACTTTCCTACTTTATTCAGGAAATAATAGCTTTTTTATGGTACAGATTTTGTATTTCTATATTTGATTTTGAGTGTCTTTTACAAACAAATAAACTATAAACAATTATCGCATAGACGTACCATGCCAAAAGAATATAAGTTTGGGTAGTTTGAGGACAAGACGTAGGAGAGCCTGAATGATAACATCACTGAGAGGAGAAGATTGATAAGATCAAGGAAAGTGTAAATCTACTAAATTTCTTTTGTTATTATACGAATGCTTCTTCCCCTGACTTGGGTCCATTATTATTTTGCAAAATCGACCAGAAGCTAACAGCGGCCTAAAACTTTTGTTCAGTACTGTGAATAGCTCCTCTTACAACAAATGTTACATATATACCTATAAAGACAGATCTATTGTCCTCTCAAAGATTATATTAAGGGGGACAAAACATTCTTAGTCCCCTGTTTACTGGGCCTTGGAGTACTCTATTGGTTTTTAAGGTTAAAGATACCTTTCACTATTCTCACAACTAACCCATTATCCATTTGTCTTTACACTTTGGCATGACTTTCAGTACAAATATGGCTGTTGTAATGCTTTTCAAACTCCCCAGTGCTCAATGGCATATTCAAAACAGTTGATACCATAGCCTTCAGCCTTTCTATTTGTTTTAATGTCCAATGTTATAGATCTTGAACCTTGTTCTATAGTAGACGGCCTAATCATTAGCTCAGGGGGTTTTCTATTCCGTGTTCTTCACTATACTCTGGCAAAAACTGACCTCAATTCTAAATCAACATAGCTCTTTCTTTGAACCTCCATGATTTCGCCCTCCAACCCCGCAAGCATACTTCTTCCCTGGGCCAGTCTGCTTTTCTGCGATGACGCATGAGATATACCCTGCGAGGTCAACGAATGTCCATGGATGTCTTGTTGAATTAAGTGCTAGTGCTGAGACTTGGGTTTGATTACTTCATATTATTGAGATTTTCTGTAACTGTAAACATGCATGTTTACTTGAAATTATTTGTGAGGTTTGTTGCTCTTATTGCAGCTTTGCTTATCCCCCAACCACTATTTATGTGCATTACCTTTACTTTATTTTTATTTGATTTGACTTTACTATTTAATTGTAGTCAGCTGTCATTTAATCTCTGCTCACTTTATCAACCAGACAATCATGTGATCTATTTAACCCATTAGACCCCAATATAATTCTACAAATGCGGCTCTAGATTATTGAGAGTTCTCCAAACAAGTCACATTTTCTCATTTCAAACAAATAGGTATAGCACAAAAAATATATTTTGTTTAATGTAAATCAAAACTGCCTTTTCTTGAAGAGACAGCAATCATTCGTGGTCCACTCATATAATTGAATCATAACAACACAATCAAGGCACATACATCTCAACACATTATACTTTGTATAGATTATAAGTGAAAGGTTGTGGCACATATTTCAGGGGATTCAGGACATCATGATCAAGTGACGACGTTGTCAACAAAGCATACCGTTACAGTCTCCAATGTTGGCTAGCTAGTGAAAGTGACAGCTCATTTGCGGTCAGACAACAATTCTATAGTCTAATCGATTAACTGAACAGGACAATTAGTTGTCTAGTTAGCTATGGCAGCTTCCATTTATGAATTAAACCAGGAGAAAAACAAAAAAAACATCCAACTAATTAGCCAACTACATAACCGTAAGAGCCCACCAGTCAAGATATTGTTCCAGGTATGCTATTGCTATCTAAAAGATCACAGCATCAAATATGTACAACACCACACACATATATGCTCTTCATTTTGTTACTTTCCTCAACATCATTATCGCTATCAAAGAGAGCAAACTTTTCCAACTTAGCACCAGAAAGTCACACAAAAAACGCCTCAACTAACGCTAAAAGGCGATGCCGCTTTGGCTGCCAGTTGAAATGACTGAGGGGGCATTTTTTAAATGAAGAGGCACAAATTATATCTGGAGGGGCACTGGAGGGGCACTGCCCCCCCCCCCCCAACCCCCCCGTGTCTCTGAGCCTGACCTAGTCTAGTAGGGTTGCTGGTTGCTAACTACTGGATACTGGCTAGCTAGTAGCTACATGCTTAATTCTACAGCTGTTTCACTTAATCATTTTAAAAGTTACATTTTTAGAATAGATGAAGCATACTTTTTCTACCTTTATCTGCATAGAACTACGAATATAGAGCTCCCATCTGGCTGAGGCTGTGGTTGTCGAGTGGTGCTATGCACTCCTCCTCCTCCCCAGTCGTGCGTGCATTGGATTATGGTAATTGTATTTAATTATCAGGTTTTCTTCACAGAACTAGATTGAGTATTTGCCTAATTAAACTACTCCCTAAAGCCCAGCGTCCCAGTTAGTTCATTCCACACTTCTCTTGTGAATATTTGTTCTATCTAAAGAAATTGCTTAAAAGAGTAAACTAAAATGGAAATACAGCAAGAACAACCAAAAACAAAAAAGCGGAATGGAATTGAATCTGTCTGATTTAAACGATGTAGTTGGTTATTTCATAATAAATAAAAAAGAATTACTTCTGGTTAATTGCTAAGGATACTGCACCAAGTCTTGGCGGAACTGCTGTTTAGGCTGCTTCTGTAAATCTTTGTTAATCCTGAACTAGCCAATAGATAGCCCATTTCCAGTTGAGTCACATTAACGGTATATATTATCTAACACAATCGTTGAACGGTTTAACATGTGTATGCTGTGAAAACATAAAAGTCGATGCCATGTTTGATCAAATGTTTTTGTTCCTTCTTGTAACATTACGGAAGGAGAACGTCTTTACGTTTAAATCAATTGTCCTTACAATTAGTGTATGGCTCAATATTTACAGTATTTATAATCTGGTCTCCTTAACAAACAGGGATCCTGCAAATGATAAAGACTAGGTATACATGGACATTTGAAAGGCTTCAGGCAGGAGACAGGACACACTTTAAGCAGGAGGCAGAACGGAAGACTTTCAATAAAATAAATATGGAAAAAACAGAAAGGACGTAACAGGGGCACGAGAAGCAAATCGTGACGGAATAGGTAAACTAGGGTAGAAGGAACTTAAACAGTGACGGTGAACAGGAAACAGATAACAAAAGGGCAAAAACAACACAGGCTTTAAATGTGTGTGAGAGGGCGTTGGATTGACATGCCAGGACGTGACAACATGTTTCATCTGCTTGACAGTGGGAAACCGTCAGGGCCTTCTAGGCCTTCCTGGCAGGCAAATGGATTTATACCACTATTATTATAATATGTATAAACATATGAACATCTCTGGAGAGACTGGAAACTGGCTTTGCATTGTCGATCCCCATCCAACCTGACAGAGCTGGAGAGGATCTGCAGAGAACAATTGGATAAACTCCCCGAATACAGGTGTGCCAAGCTTGTAGCATCGTGCATGAGATGACTTGAGGCTGTAATCACTGCCAAAGCTGCTACAACAAAGTACTGAGTGAAGGGGTCTGAATACTTATGTAAATGTGAAACTTGTTTTTGTATGTACATCCCAAAAGTCTGGGGGGGGGTTTCAAAACCATGGTCGCCACTCTAAATTATCCCAAAGGTGGTTAGTGGGGTTGAAGTCAGGACTCTGTGCAGGCCACTCGAGTTCCGCCACACCAACCTTGTTGAACCATGTCTTTATGGATCCTGATGTGTGCACAGGGACAGAGTCATGGTGAAACAGGAATAGGCCTTCCACAAACTGTTAACACAAAGTTGGACGCACCAAATGGTCTAAAAGGTCTTCGCATCCTGTGGCATTAAGATGACCCTTCACTGGAACTGGAAGGGACCTAGCCAAACTGTGAAACACAGCCCCTTTATGCCTCCTCCTCCACCAAACATTACATTAGGCACTATGCATTCAAGGAGGCAGAGTTCTCTTAGCATCCGCCATACCCAGATTCATCTACAACACGGACTGATAGTGAAGCGTGAAAAAAGAGGACATTTTTCCACTGCTCCAGAATTGGCAGCGTGCTTCACACAACTCCAGCTGACGCCTGACATTTCCCGTGTTGCTGTGAGGTTTGCACAGAGCTGCTATGCGTTCCAGAAGGAGGCTTTGCATTGCCCGTGTTGCTGTGAGGTTTGCACAGAGCTGCTATGCGTTCCAGAAGGAGGCTTTGCATTGACCATGTTGAGGTTTGCACA
Organism: Novumbra hubbsi; assembly: GCA_016801125.1. Taxonomy (NCBI): domain Eukaryota; kingdom Metazoa; phylum Chordata; class Actinopteri; order Esociformes; family Umbridae; genus Novumbra; species Novumbra hubbsi. The sequence goes on from JACXGK010004569.1 coordinate 37,359, forward strand.
GAGCTGCTATGCGTTCCAGAAGGAGGCTTTGCATTGACCATGTTGAGGTTTGCACAGAGCTGCTATGCGTTCCAGAAGGAGGCTTTGCAT
>JACXGK010004570.1:0-37442 GCA_016801125.1 Novumbra hubbsi
TCCCTCCGGCACGCCTCAACCCATATCACCCCGTTCCAGTGTGTGCTTGGTTACCAACCCCCCATGGGCCCCTGGGACGCGGAGCCGTCGGACGTACCGGCGGTTGAGGACTGGTTCCGGAGGGCGGCTGACACATGGCGTTCGGCCCACGTGCATTTGGGCAGAGCGGCTCGGCGGCACAAGGCCGCTGCGGACCGCCACCGCTCTGATGCCCCTGTATATGCCCCGGGCGACCGCGTCTGGTTGTCCACGCGGAACCTGCCCCTCCGGTTGCCCTGCCGGAAGCTGAGCCTGCGGTATGTGGGGCCGTTTAAAGTCCTGCGGAGGGTCAATGAGGTATCGTATCAATTGCTGTTACCTTCAACGTACCGCATCCATCCGACGTTTCATGTGTCTCTCCTCAGGCCGATGGTGACTGGTCCCCTTCAGGACCGCGGGGTTCGGGGGACTCCTCCTCCTCCTTTAGACATCGACGGGGCTCCTGCGTACACCGTTCGGTCGGTGTTGGATTCCCGACGGAGGAGAGGGATTCTTCAGTACCTCATGGAGTGGGAGGGTTACGGCCCGGAGGAGCGAAGCTGGGTGCCCCGGTCGGACGTCCTCAACCGCACGCTATTGCGGGACTTCCACCTTCGCCGTCCGGATCGCCCCGCCCCGCGTCCTCCGGGTCGTCCCCGGGGCCGGCGGCCTCGGGCAGCTGGAGCTGCGCGTCAGGAGGGGGGTTCTGTCACGTCGCCTCCTGGTGGTGGATCTACCTCCGGGCGCGTGCCTCCCCGGCGTTCAACGTCGCCGGCCTTCTAGCGCCATCGTGTGTGTTTGTCCTGTTTCCCATGTCCTGTGTAGGCACCCTTCCCTGATTCCCTGCAGCTGTACCTCATTAGCTGGGTATTTATTGTCATTGTTACGTGTTGTAGTACCTTCGCAGCTCTGCCGTGTCTAGCGCACCTGTATTCTGTTAGAACGTACTTTTCCGTGCCTGCGAGCAAAGCCTTCCTCGGCTGTGTTGCGTAGTTCGGAATAAATTCCGAACTCTTTGAACAACCCCTGCGCCTTGATTCAACCCTTCCTTTCGCCAGCCGTCACAGGAGATTACAAGATGAGGTTTGTAAGTGAATGAGGTTGGAGAGGTAAGAGGGCAAGGCCATGAAGGGCCTTGTAGGTAAGAAGCATGATCCTTTAATGTATACATAACTTGATGGGGAGCCGATGAAGGTGTTGCAGGGTGGGAGTAATGTATTCCCAGGCTTTGGTGGATGTGAATACTCTAACAGCAGAATTTTGAAAATGTTAGAGCCTGGCCAAGGCTTTGCCTGACACCCCCAACAGGACTCCCAGACTTGACGTTACAAAAGCACGTATGAGGGTCTCGGCCACTGGGTCAGTGAGAGGGTAGAGCATGGATATGTTTGAAGGTGAAAGAAGGCTGACTTGGTGATAGACTTGATGTTCAAAGAGGATAGTTGGATCAAAGATTTCTCCAAGATTATAGACTTCAGAAGTTGGGCAGGTGGAACAGCCATCAATAGACAACAAGGTCACCAACTTTCTTTAGAAGGGCCTTGGGATCTACCACCATGACTTCTGTTTTATTATTATTGAGTTTGAGTAAATTGTCGGTCATCCAGTTTTTGATGTCTTAAGGACAGCTGATCAGAGTTGGGTGTTTAGTACGAATTGAGTTTGGTTTGGATGTAAATCTGAGTGTCATTTGCTTAGGAGTGGAAATTAAGACCATGTCGTTGAATGAGCTGTGCCAGAGGTAATATGTAGACAGTGAAAAGAGCTAGGGTGCAGAGAGCTAACAACGTTCTTCCCCCCCAAAAAAGAGCATCCCAGAGACAATGAGTCTTTCAGAAGTAGAGATGAGGATGGATTCACAACTCTGTGAAATACTCTTTAGGCAAATAGTGCAACATTTCTAGGTGCAAAATTTGGGTTTGGGCACCTCAACAGTACATACTATCATTAAAGGACTAGGGAGAAATCTCTGTACATAAGGGACAAGGTCGAAAACCAATTTTGGATGACAGTGATCTTTCGGCCCTCTAGCGGCACTGCATAAAATATTTCTTTAGGGGAAATCACTACATGGACTTTGGAACACTTCTGAAAACCAATGTCTGCGAACACAGCTGGTCGCTGCATCCACAAATGCAAGTGATAACTCCCAAAGAAGAAACCATACACAAACAACATCTAGAAACACTGGTGCCTTCCCTGGGCCCAAATTCACTTGAGATGTACTGAGGTGATTTGGAAAACTGACAAATCAAAAAGGGTGTCTAACAAATCAGAATTGTTTATTCTTTACTGACATTGTCTCATCAGGACTAAACAGAAGAGGACCCTTCTGGTCTGTTATCAACAGACAGTGCAAAAGCCAGCATCCGTGATGATATGATGCTGCATTAGTGCACATGGCATGGGTGACTTTTACTTCTGTGATGGCACCCTTAATGCTGAACAATACATGCAGGTTTTCGAGCAACATATGCTGCACATCCAGACAATGTCTTCTTCAGGGAAGACCTTGCTTATTTCTGCAAAACAATGCCAAACCACATTCTCCATGTGTTACAACAACATGCTACAATATGTAGTTAAAGAGTCTGGGTGCTAAATTGACCTGCCTGCAGTCCAGACCTGTTGTTCATTAAAAACATTTGCCACATTATGAAATAAAAGATATGACAAAGGATACCCCGAACAGTTGAGCAGTTAAAATCCTATATCAAACAACAATGTGAAAACATTTCACTTTCAAAACTGCATCAATTTATCTCCTCAGTTCCAAAATGCTGTGTTGTTAAAAAAAGAGGTGATGCAACACAGTGGTATTCATGCCCCTGTCCCTGTTTTGAAATGTGTTGCTGGCATTAAATAAAAAAACAATAAAATGTCTCAGTTTCAACATTGATAGGTTGTCTTTATACTATTGTCTGTTCAATAAAGGGATTACTGCATTTTTTGCTTCCTATGGAGTTAATGTTTCAGTAATTATAACCCTTGTGTAAAAACAAAAATCAAGTTGGAATATCCTACAGGGGAAGCACACCAGGATGTGTTATGGGGTTGTTGGGTTTGCTTTTGATGAATAGCCAGCAGTAGTGTCCTTTAAATGTACTGCCTTCTTTAAATATTCTGCGGTGTTGCAGGCCCCTTTCTCCACTTGCTAACACTAACTTTGTCAAAAGCTGAAGAATAATGCCCCGGGTCGCTGACCATCTGAGCGCTTTAGAAATAGGTGGGAGGAGAAAAATGCCATCCTGACATACTACTGAGAGACCTTGAGAGATAAATGATCAAAGGGAGGAAGGGAGTGTGGACATTCATGGCTGACAAACAGAAAACAGTGGACTATGCCATAAATGAAAAACAACAACCTTTAGATGACAAAATATTCCTGTTCTTTTGCCAGAAAAAGCAATCTGGGAATAAATATTTAGTTTTTGTCTTGGTCAGGTGTCTTTTCTCCTGGGGATGATGAAATAGGGGTGTCGTGGGTGTGTTTAGGCATCTTAACAATCTCTGACTGGGTCGCGGGACAGCTATTAACCTTTTCTCTGTCACGGGGTGAAGACAGGGCCAAAATAACCCAGAGAAATCACTGGCCTATCTGGATGTTCTCATTACTGGAGACCTGTCCTCTAACTTGGGTTTTCACTGAATAACTGCACTGTCAAGTTTGCTGCAAAAGTCCTGTTAGGAGGTGACCACCGCAGTGAGTGATTCTGCAAGCAAGATTGAATGTTCACCAACTATAAGCAAAAGTTTCCCTGAATGAAGATGTACTGTCGTCCTTTTTGAGGGCTGGTTTTAGAACAGGCTTGCTGATTACAGAAAACATTACCCCAACATTAAAGCTACATGCAAGTATCGACAATCTTTCTTCGATCACTATGTTTTAAAGGTTAACTTCCGAATCTGGCGAAATATTGGTTCTGTCAAAGTGTGTTTGTTTCTTTAGGTTTCCAATGGCTCCAATTGTTGTGTATGGAGGTCTTGTTATTTACATCTTTGTATACAATATAGCTTCTTGGTTTGTCCAGATGTCACAAGCCTGTTAACACTCTTGTCACTGATACAGTGAAGTTGCTACCAATGGCGACCATCTGCAAACAATTAGATGTCTGGGTCTTTGTAGCTTCTATAAACATGATCTATTCATGTTGATCTCTGTGCTCATGCTCAGGGCTCCCCATATTTCATGTGGTTGTCACGCCTGCCATAAAATACTCTCAGCATAAAACCCCCAGAAGGCAAACCAATCTGTTTGTTAGAAGAAATTAAGAATTTGTAATTAAAGAGCAGTTGCATGTTGCAACCAACATTCAACACGGCATATACCATGAACTTGTGTAGTTATATTGAACATGTATAATGAAGAGGATTTTTTTTCTGAAGGACAATAACATCTCATCTGTTTCAATTGTGCTCAAGGGTTTATTTTCAGCAAAAATAAAAGCTATCTGGTATTGCTGTCATCTCAATGTAGCTTTACAGTATGGCATAATTATTAGTTGAAGCTCCTCAGGGTATACATAGCCACCCACTTCATTATTCATTATTTTCACATTAAATGTATTTTCTTCTAAAAACCATCTATTGTCTTGTATATATACACCAAAATAGTAAGCTTTCATTTCATTTGTGCCCACATATTATTCTAAGGCCTATTTAAAGTCTCAACTTCAAAAGTCGGCTCCATCCTTCCTCCCTCCTCGCTTAAATCCGGTCCCTCCAGTTTTTCTCCATCATCAGCAAATCTAATAATACATCTGAGTAGGTTGCTTAAAGGTCTTGTAAAACAGAAAGTGTACAATACAAATGCATGTCATATTCTAAGCTGTTTTCAGTACTGGGACCTTTCTTAGCAATATGTTCAGCTTCACATACACTATTCAACACTGAACGCAATGAACCCAATGCACCAATGTACTCAAAACAGCAGATATGAAACATTTAAAGATATCCAACAGTTCAACAGTCTTACTAGCAGTGCGTCCCCGGAAATACCCATTCCTTACTGTGAAATCTGTCTGGACCAACACAGACAACAGGTTTTCAAGGATGCATGCACTGAGAAGTGGTCTGGAGAACATTTCAGCCTGTCATCAAACCAAATATCCAAGTGAGAAATGCACCGGGGGTAGTGATTGATTTCACACTTCCAACTCTTATAAGGTTTCTGTCTTTCTGTGTTTCATCCTCTTTTGGTGGCACAGGTTATAAACCATCTGAAACCTCACAAAATTGTTTTTCTCTTCACCATCAAATGGAATGAGAGGGAGAGGGTATTGGTTGGCCTTACATTGGAATAAGACGGTTGAGAGAGAGCACTGTCAAAGGGCCGGATTGAGAATGAATCAATGGACTATTGGAGTTTGAAGCTAGCCATGAAAATGCATCCATCTTGAGCTAAGAGATATAGAGGTCAGCGATGACACTGACAAGATGTGTGCTGCTGTCACAGCTTAGACGAGTCCTCTTGTCGCACCTCATCTGGATGCACAGCAATTGTTTTTAATGGCGCCATACATCAGAATATACATAACTGTCAGCCGGCCCACCAAGGCTACAACTGCTGTACCAGTGTTGTATTTAATTGAAACCGGACTGTACTACCACAGTCAGTCAGCTTATGGCCTGGTTATGTTGGGCTATGATGAAAGGTAATATGAATAGTTAACAAATGGAAAGTGTGGTGTCCTGTCTGCCATTCTGCGGGGGAAGATGAATTTAATTAATTTAAATAAATCAACGTCATAGAACTACTGTTTCATAAGACCGACTGACCAATGAGAATTGCCTTATTTCTTTGCAGGAGTTTGAATCCAAATAGGGTTAAAACAAGTGTAACAATCTGCAAGGATGACGGATGCCACACATTATGACCATCCCTTGGCTATCTTTACCCAGCCATTTATTACTGATCTCTCAAAAGTAATTACACTATGTCCGTACTGGGCCAATTCACTAACGAGGGTTAATGCGTTTGGGTGGCCATCATTGCTCTTCTAAAATTCTACCAGAGCGCACACCATGGTCAATGCTCGCTCCCATGAAATGGCCGTGTTGCTGATTTTTTTGGTTGTGTCAGCTGGATCATTTATGCTCTGTGAGTTCAATGCAACATGTACAGTGAACACTGAGGCTGCACCTACTTAAGATAACAGTTTTATTAATTCCAATCTGTGCAATTAAAATAAAAATATTAAAATATTAAAATATGGCTATGTTTACAACATAGGCCAGATAGATTACTGTTATTGTATTATATTTGGTTGTTTGAGGCAAGCATGCACTTTATAATAAACATTTTTATTTTCATTGAGCTAACAGAGAATTAGACATTTGGTTACCTGTTGCCTGTTATTATTTGCATAATTATTTGCCTTTCCCTCAATACAACACTGCGCAAGTCATGAACAAGCACTTTTAACTTTATTGTGTTTCAAAGATAGCTTGAAATAGAGACCCAACACAATGATATACAGTCTTCCTATTTCACAGCACCAAACCTTTTAGGACAGATTAATATGGCATCTACTTTTAGCACTTATGTTTGTTCCTAAAGTCTGTTAGGAACAAACATAAGCACACCAAACGCTGGGTATCTTTTCTTCCAGGCCTGTATTGAAGCAGTCTTCAGTTGTTTGTTATGAGGTCTTTGAAAGGCATGTTTAATTGGATTTAAATCTAAAAGATTACAATTTTCATGCCAGAAATACTCCGTAGTTACTATGGTAATATCATTGATCTATGATGAACACTGTCCAATTAATTTGATTTGCTGTTACTTTTGCTGGCAACATTTTCTGCTTTGTCTTATCTGTCCAAAATACTTTTTATCCAAAACTCCACAGGCTCTTTAAAGTAAATTTTAGAATACTGTAACTTGGTAGTCCTGTTTTTAAGGCTAACAAGTAGTTAGCACATTACAGTGCTGCTTTATTGGGCTGCTGGTGTTTTTTCTCTCCGTATTTTTATTAACATTATCGGCATTCCAAGGTTGGCGCAAAATATGTAATGGAGCACACTTGACTAATAAGAAATACTTTTCAACCCAATTGATGCAGTACTTGACGCAGTACAAATTGTCTGAATACCTATGCAATATTTCACATTTTCAATAAACTGGCACAAATTAAAAAAATATGTTTTAGCATTGTCATCATGAGTTATAAATAGATTTTTTTATTTTCATTTAATCAATTGTAAATTAAACCTATAAAACAAATGTGGAAAAGGTAGAGGAGTTTGAAAACCTTCCGAAGTGCCCCTTAATGCTACTAGGAATGTAGGGTGGGAACAATAAGAACAAAAACAAAGCAAGGGTGGGAATGTAGTGAGGGGTAGAAAGTTACTGAGGGGACAGGTATGAAAATTGATTGTGTAAATCAGGGATTACCACTCTGTTAACTTCAATTTACATATGTGTGTGTGCTTATATTGTCACGGCCTCGGTGAGTGACGGAACCAGATGCAGACATTGTAAAGAAAAGGTGAATTTATTCTACAAGACAAACAAAACACGAACTAGTCACGAAATTAAAGGTGCTGAAACAAGCAGCAAAAAACGTATATCTAACTAAATATAAAACACACTGTGCAAACTTACAGATAAAACATGTAGCGCATCCACAGAACAGGAACAATAAACAAGACAGGACCATGAACGTTGTAAAGTGCACAAATAATAAACCACACCGGGTGTGGCTAAAAACCTAACTTGAGTAGGCTCCCCAATCAGAGGCAACTGGCAACAGCTGTCTCTGACTGAGGAGCCCACAACAGTGGCATAGAAGTGCCTAGAGGCAGCTCTATGTGTCATGCCCTGACTGTGAGCCCCGAGGCACAGATATGGCCAGGGGCCCCCAGCCAGGACATGACATATATATGTTATCATAAGCAACCATAACGTGCAGGTTGTTTATAACAAACCAAACAATAAAAATAGCATGTGTTCTTGGGCCTACAAAGAATGTTTAGAAACCCAGAACTCAGGTATGACATGTCTGGTCGCTAACACTTCCTTATGGGTGAGTAAATATCAGTAGCCCTAGGAACATAGTAGGGATAGGAGTAGGGACAAATGTTGCCAATGACTCAACCATAGTGAGTAAATATGAATGAGGAATGCCATCATAATTTATATATTTAAGGCCAGACACTGCAGGCAAAAACATAATTTTTTCATGTAATGGTCAATTTTGAGATTTTTGCATATTTTGCTTCCATAACATGTCTATTTTCAAACTAGTAGAAAGAAAACGTCCAAAATACACATTTAGGTATTTATTTTACTACGCTTTGTCGACTTGCCTGAAGATTTCTCCCATATTCAACAGAAATTAGCATTCTAACGAAACAAACAGCACCGCGACCGTTGTCCGTACAATGTCAACAATGGTATCATGGTAAAGGTGTCTTTCTCCTGCACAATGTTATCGTATTCAAACATGCTCATTATTTTTGTATCAGCAACCAATCATAAAAGAACAAAGGGTGGTTCAGACCTAACCACAAAATCTCATAAGCTGGTGTTGATTTCTGACAACGTGATTCGTTCAAATGCATCACATGACGTGCACTGACACTTACTGGTTTAGCTTTCTGCGGGACCTTTAAATCTAAAATGCCGAAAGCGCGGATAAAACCTTCCCAGAATAGACGACAACAATTGTCACTTGCAAGAATACACAAGGGAAGGCCATCTAATGAAGCACATTATAAACTACTTCACAAATTCCACCAATAAGAAAACAGTAATTCGGAAAACAGGAGTTCGATAGCAAGGGTGACCAAGACTCCACACAGCAGCTGCTGATATGTAGTGCGTTAAAATTGATTGGTTAGTGGGTTACTTTGTCCTAATTGCGCAGAGACACTGATTAAAATGTACACCGATCCGCAGAATTATGGGTTCTGTACCAGTTATTTTATAGAGTGCAATCTGTGCCAAAGAGATAGTTACCGCAAACGTACTACGCGTCTTCAAGAAGGAACCAAGAACAACATCGCGTTTGATGTGAATGTGCCAATGGTGCTCTTAGCGCATGATTTAGGGTTGGGGATTTCTATAAGAGACATGAAAAAAGAATGACAGGTATGAAAACAGGGTTGAGATCAATAAAATTTAACGCTGTGGGGGAACAAGAAATGCATCTCTTTTTCTGGCTTTTGTGGCTTTATGGATAACATCAGAAACTAATGAAGGGTGGCATTGTTGTGTTTCATTTCCCCCGCAGGCTATATTACCTAATGTTCCACTGTAGCCTTAATCTATTTTTGTTACAGATTAATAAAGTAACATTTTATTAATTTTGTGTTATTATTATTATTATGTGGTCAGTTTTACTTTTACAGTAGGCTACAGACTTTTCCTTTTGAGTGGACAATACTAAAATAATTTAACCTACCAATAAACATTTTTTTTTACTTTATTGGAAGAAACATAACACAATAAGAAGTTCTATGTGCTTTGGATAGGACATGGAAGCAGCTTACAAAGTATTACTCTGGCAAGGAAGTCAGGGAGGTTTTTCTCATTGTGTTTCTGCCACTAAAGTTAAAATAAATGTGTACTGTATCAATAATACTTGACCAAATGTTAGTAAGACAATATACATTTCATTTTAGTCTAGTCATTTTAACTTCATTTTAGAAATTGAGAGAGGACTGGAGTCAAAATACAAACAAGTGCCTCAACTTCGTTATATGGGCTTGGTGTCCAAAAACAGTCTTTGTGAAAAAGACAGGATTGAGACAGCAGCAAGTATGGCCAACTCCACTTTTAATGAAGGTGTCTCTGCCATGCTAACTGTTATGGAGAGGTTGTGGCTTCAAAGCACAGTTGTTACCATAGGTGCAATGAAGGAAACTGATATGTTCAGGATCTCAGTTACCGCCAGTGTAATTCATATGCGCAGGAGTCTATGCACGGCAAAAAACTGCAAAAGCATCAGCAGGAAATGGATGAGGGACCTAAATATGGAGCAGGCATGGATAACTAGGCTGTAAACATGAATGGGTAACTAGGCAGTGTTATGCAGGATGGACATACAACAAACTAGGGTGGCAGTTATACTAGTGGCAGTGTATGCGTGTATATGTGTGACGGTGATACTATGGTTCTGTTTAGTTAAAGGCCATGCTGTTATTCATTTACCATGTTTAAGATGTTCTCTATTGTTGTTGCTAAGGATTTGATAAGATTTTGTCTGCAAATAGTGGTTTCCCCCCAAAAATCATGGAATTTTACAATATTTCTTTTTAAAGTCAGTTTTCTCAAAATTAGTTTTTACTCATACTTTGAGACAGAAATCTCCACTTCAGTAGCACTTACATACATCAAACTTTCCATTTGTCTATATTCTGAAGGTATTTACAGAGGGATCTGTTCACATATAATTTATAGCCTGATTTATGTATAGTTTTATGCCTAAAACATGGGGAAAACTGTTTCTTTTTGTGGCTGTCAGTATTTTCAGATTTCTGGAGTGATAAAAAGGGATATCAAAAATATCCTCTGTAAAAACCTTTGACCTTAAAATGTAAACAAAATGACAAAGGAATTTTGAACCTAGCTTTATCCAATGTTTAGATTTCGGTTCTGGAAATGTATGCATATTTAATAAGATTACGCCCCATTTGCATATAATTAGCATATTTCAATAAAATATTCAGAAACCTTGTAATACAAAAATGTATTGTCTTAATGTAAGCAATCAACTTGGGAAGTTTCATGGTGATATCTATTAGTTAAAAAAATTACCCTATTCACCTGTAGTGTCTGGCCTTAAGTAATACAATGTATTCCAATCACAATATAAAGTAACAATAAAAACATAGTTACATACCAGCAATATTACATTTCCTCCTAAATCGTATAAAAATCTACTAAGTATACCATAAGTATCTAAAAAACACTACTTTTTGTCAGATATACTGATGTATAATTACAAGCATTTCAAAAGTGTTGAATGCTTTTATTGACAATTACATTAAGTTTATGCAAAAAGTCAATATTTGCAGTGTTGACCCATCTTTTGACCTCTTTCATTTCGCCCTGGTATGCTGTCAATTAACTTCTGGGCCACATCTTGCATGATGGCAGCCCATTCTTGCAGAATCAATGCTTTGAGAATTTATTGTTTTTTGTTGGTCCACCCGCCACTTGAGGATTGACCAGAAATTGTCAATGGGATTAAGGTCTGCAGTGTTTCCTGGCTATGGACCCCAACTTTCTATGTTTTGTTTTCCGAGCCACTTAGTTATCACTTTTGCCTTGTGGCAAAGTGCTCTATCATGCTGGAAAAAGCATTGTTTGTCACCAAACTGTTCTTGGATGGTTTGGAGAAGTTGCTCTCTGAGAATGTTATGGTACCATTATTCATTCATGGCTGTGTTCTTGGCTAAGAAGCAACCCCACACGTGAATTGTCTCAGGATGCTTTACTGTTGGCATGACACAAGACTGATGGTAGTGCTCACCTTTATTCTGGACACCCTAAACAATCGAAAGGGAATTCATCAGAGAAAATTACTTTACCGCTGTCCTCAGCAGCCCAATCCCTGTACCTTTTGCAGAATATCAGTCTGTCTTTGCTGCATTTCATGACACTAGGCCAGCCTCCAAAAGTCTTCACCTGAATGCTGCCATTCGTGAGCAAGCTTTGCACCGGTGGTCCCGCAGCCGAATCAACTTTAGGGTAACATGAAATCACCTCGGGATTTGCCCCGGTTTATGCACCGGGGAATAGAGTCTGGCTCTCAACCAGGAACCTGCCCTTCCACCTGCCCTGCGGTTTGTGGGGTTGTTTAAAGTCCTGAGGAGAGTGAACAAGGTACTGTATCGGTTGCAACTCCCTGCCGATTACCATATTCATCCCTCGTTCCATGTGTCTCTCCTCAGGCCGGTGGTAGCTGGTCCCATCCAGGGGTCTGAGGTGCAGGAGGTCCCCCCCTCCGTTGGAGGTTGAAGGGGGTCCGGCAATCTCAATCCACTCCATCCTCAACTCGAGACGTCGGGCGGGGGGGCCCCTCTGGGGACGTGCCCCCTCCTCGCTCAGGCAGGGCCTGGTGTTTGGCGGCATCGGCTCCCTAGCTGCCACCATTCCCCTGCCTCCATCTATTGTGTTGATTGTTTGTGATGTCCCATGTCTTCACAAACGGACCCCCTCATAGCGCACACCGCTTGCTTGTTGTCTCTGTATAAGTTTGCCACGGTGTGTCCTGTTTGTTATTGTTATGTGTGATTTTAAATGTTATAGACTCATGCTGAGTCTGATACTGTCTGTATTATGCACACTACGTTTTTCGTGCATTTTGTTTATTGCTGGAATCTGGGTAATAAATACTGATCCACCAAACCTTGTTTCGTCTTTGAATTTACCGTCACACAATCACTTTATTTCCTATTCATGTTTCTGTATTTCCTATTAAAACTATTTTCATGTACAGTGAATCCGGAAAGTCACAGCACTAAAATAATTTTGTACCTCAAAATTCTAAACACAATATATTTTTTTTTTTTATGTTAATAATTCTTTAAAAAAAAGAAGTGAAGTGTAAATGTATTCACAGCCTTTGCCATGACACTCAAAACTGAGCTCAAGTGCATCCGCTTTCCACGGATAATCCTTGATATGTTTCTACAACTTCATCAGAGTCAGTTGATTGGACATCATTTGGAAAGTCACACACTTCTATATCATATACTGTCTATATCAGGACTCAGGAAGTGGACCCATTAGCAAGACAGGGAAATCGGAGGACTGTTTTAGAGTTTAAAAAAAAAAAAACGGCAGGCAGGGGTTCGGTACACAGGTAGACTTGGGGATGGTAGAGACGGCAGGCAGTTGGTCGGTACACAGTGTGGCTCGAGTAATGGAACAAACAGGATCGATGGTCGGCTAGGCAGTGGTTTGAAGCACAGGAAGGCTAACAGAACAGGCATGGAGGAAACCTATGGAGTGTGACAACTTGGACAAACATAAGCAAAACCTGCTATGCACAAACAGAGAACTGGGGTTAAATACAGAGGGCTAATGGGGAACTGGGTACATCTTGTAACGAGACAGGAGCAAGACAACAGGTGACACCAATCAGGGCGTGTCAGTCTATATAAGGTCCCACAGTTTGCATGTCAGAGTACAAACCAAACCAATAGTCACTCTGACAGAGCTCCAGCATTGCTCTGTGAAGAGAGAAGAACCTTCCGGAAGGATAACCATCTTTGCAGAACTCAATCAGGCATGTATGGTAGATTGGCCAGACGTAAGCCACTTCTCAGTACAAGGCACATGACAGCCATCTGGAGATTGCCAAAAGGCACCTGAAGGACTATCAGACCATGAGAAACAAAATGATCTGGTCTAATGAAACAAAGATTGAACTCTTTGGCCTGAAAGCCAAACGTCATGTCTGGAGAAAACTAGGCACTGCTTATCACCTGGTCAACACCATTCCTACATTGACATATGGTAGTGGCAACATAATGTTGTGTGGATGTTTTTCAGCTGCAGGAACTGGGAGACTAGTCAGGATTGAGGGGAAGATGAATGCTGCTATGTAGAGAGACATCCTTGATGGAAACCTTCTCCAGAGTGCTATGGACCTCAGACTGGGGCGAAGGTTAATCTTCCAACAGGACAATGACCCTAAGCACACAACCAAGATAACTAAAGAATAGCTTCGGGACAGCTCTGTGAATGTCCTTGAGTGGCCCAGCCAGCCCAGGATTAAACCTGATTGGATATTGGAGAGGTCTGAAAATGGCTGTGCACAGATGCTCCCCATCCATCCTGATGGAACTTGAGAGGTTCTGCAAAGAGAAATGGGAGAAACTGACCAAGAAATAATTGTGACAATATTGTAGCATCATACTCAAAAATACTTGAGGCTGTAATTGCTGCCAGAGGTGCTTCAACAAAGTATTGAGCAAAGGCTGTGAATACTTATGCACATGTTTATAATTTTGTTCTTTTTTGGGGGGGCAATTTTTGCAAATATACAAAAAATATTTAACACACTTTTTTCACTTTGTCATTATGTGGTATTGTGTGTAGAATTCTGAGGAAAGAATTTATTTAATAAATTGGAATAAGCCTGTAACATATTTTTTTTTTTTTAAAGTGAAGCCCTGTGAATACTTTGCAGATGCATTGTACACCAGTGATTAAAAGTTTGGGGTCACTTAATAAATTCCTTGTTTTTCATTGTTTTGGTAACCTTTTGGTGCCAGTGCGTGAAAATTTCAAATTTCAGTTATCACAATCATTGCATTCAGTTATTGAATCAATCATTGTACGTTGACATCAGTTTAATGTTGGGAAATATTTTTTGAAAAATACAAATATTTTTGCTGTACTTTGGCTTCTATAAACATTTGAAGTATTTTGAGGTATGTAAATAATGGTGTAGGAAGGATTTTGGCCCATTCTTCTTGGCAGATTTGCTCCAGGTTGTTTAGGTCGGTTGGACAACACATCAACTCAGCAGCAGGAATGGTATCTGCTCCATTGTTCAAGGAGGAACAGGAGGAGCACAGCCAGAGCCCTACAAAATGACCTTGAGTGGGCTACTGGTGTGCATGTTCCTGACTAAACTTTCAGAAACAAACTCCATTAGGGTGGCATGAAAGATTCTAGAGTTTCTGTGGTGAAAGTTTTTCTATATCATCCAACATGACCGGTTTGGCGGTGTGTCTGGGTAGGCATATCCTTGGAGGGACGCATAAACCTCTTCATGCTTGCCAACGGTACCCTGACTGCTGTTAGGTACTGGATTGAAATCCTCAGACCAATTGTCAGACCTTACTGGTGCATTGGACCCTGGGTTTCTCTTGCTGCAGAACAATGCCTGGCCTCATGTGGCAAGTGTGTGGAGACAGTTCCTGGATGATGAAGACTGGCCCTCACTTGCCCCATCCCATTAAGAACCTTGGCGACATTATGCATTGGTGCATTTGATGCCAAACCCAGGACACCATCCGTCGCCTCATTAGGAGCATGTCCAAACGTTGTAGGGAGTGCAAACTGTTACATGGGGGCCACGCAAACTACTGAGTTTCATTATGAATTGCCATTATGAAATTTACTCAAGTTGGAACAGCCTGTGATTTCAATTATCTAATTGTCTGCTTTTTGGTGTGAGTTTGAAGACTGCCCTCAAATCGGTTGGTGATTTTGGATTTTATTGAACGTTGTTCCATTGATCGTTGTCTTTTTTTCTCAATGAATTACACCATGTTTAGTAAAGATTTTGATCTTTAATATATTTCCTTCATTGAGACCCTAATTTTTTTGAGCTGTGGAGATTCTCAATGGGTTATCTTACTAGCCCACTGTAGTATATTCATCTTTTTGTTCATGAAAAAATCCTCCTAAGCTTAAGTCACTTTTTAGCAGTCTCTTATAGGATGTCTTTGTCATGTAAAATATGCCTTTGTCATCTTCCTGTCATACTATTTAGTGTCTGTTCCCCTGGGACCACAGTCAGCCCATGCAGGTACAAATAAAAAGCAATAATGTGAACCACTTTTAGTAATTACAGGTCAGCCCAATGGACAGGAAACCAGAAGCAAAAGATAATTTCTTCCTGAGCAAGACGAGGCAATCTAGGCCAACTTAGATATAAAAGACATAAAAAGAAACTGTGATACAGCATATATATTTCTTTAGTTAAATACAAATGAATAGTGTATTACTAAGAGGAATGGTCTGAGAGGAACCTTTATTTAAATGGGAAGGAGGATGATAGAGGATGCATGGCGAGCAGGCTTACATATGCAATAAAGGCAGGGTTGTGACCATCGTGTCTGGTTTATATTATGTAAGGAGACAATTTCTATGTATTTTCTTCTGTCACAAATACTAAACTCAAACCACAACACATTTGGCGAGATAAATAACTTATTCACTGCATGATTGATTGATTTACATTCTGATCTGCATTATTAATGAGAACGTCAAACATGACTGCTGTTAATAGGAAAGTCAGATTTTAGCGCATTTGTTATAACAAAACACTTTTTGCCATTTCACTATTCCCTTGAATGACGACCCGAAAAGAGCAAGCTGAGATTATAAGAGAATACAGTTTTACTTGAACTGGTAATGCTGAGTGACTTTTTCTTTCACTCCACCCCCCTCAATCTATGTTTCTCACCCTTACTTCCACTTTCTCTGTCTTGCCGCCAAACTGCATGAATTTTTTATTATGTAAAAACTGCCCACTTTCACAGCTCTACTAAATCCTCCCCTGATAAATGAAGACAATTAAATACATTTCCATGCTTTTTCTCCTCATTAAGTCGAGTCTGACAACCAAGTCTGCCCATTAACACCATGTCCTTATTTTGTGATTAGCTTCCAATAGACCAAGCCCGCCAACCAGCCTAATGGAAGCCTGCTAAACTCACAACGATGTGGCACATTTTCATAGTTTTCACCAAGTTGAATCAGAAAATAGCCTGAATAGTATGGTTTATTAAGTCAAGAGCTATGCTGACCTCTGCCCATGGTTATAACCAGCTCTGTCGCTTCCAGCATTGTTTCCATCTGTTGCTTTAGCTAAAACCCTATAAAAGCCTAGTTACAAATGTCAAGTTATTTGAGGAGTGAAGGAAAACATACTTGAAGAACATAAGTCACCACATTTTCTTTTTAAATTATGCTGGCACTTATTACATGCATAGGTTACATCTCCTGACATTTAATTCACTTGGGCATTTGTCTAAAACAAGAGAGATTGAGCAAGTGAAAGAGGGGTGAAGGCAATCTGAGGTGGTTGTGGAGTGTGGCTACAGTGTGGTGTCTTTTTTTAATTAAATCCTTGCTGTCGTCTTAGAGGGATCTTAAAGTTTATGATGCACATTTTATGATGCCAATTTTCATGGTTGACTGTGAAATGCACCATATGGACTGTGTAGACACTAACAAAAACAAGTGATTGAAATGCAGACGCGGCTCAATCCGTCTCGCGGTTTCAATTTGCGTTTGTTGCAGGTCACCAAGCAGAGAAAGCTTGTTTTGAAGCTTTGATTGTACTACAACCTGTAAACACATTACATTACTTAATTATTTATACAAAATATTCCAGTCTTGATACAAGACAAATTATGCACCACCTGCTTATTTACCAATCATCCTGGGTTATCATTTTTATCATTGCTGGCAGTATGATGAAGCGAGGATTATTAATGTAAATTAATGCTCTTGGGTCCATAAAGGAATCTTCTAAACGACATATCACTTGATGACCATCATTAATCATCCTTTATCAATCTGTAGGTAATACATTATCCAATTTGTTGCTGCAAAACCTGAAAACCACCTAATACCTCAGCTGTTTCAAGGTAATTTACCCGCAATTTTCAAGGTAATTTACCAGTTCATAAAACGCCAAAACAATGTGAAGCAAAGAAATCGAAGAGAATCTAGGAATTAGTCTCAAACTTTACCTAGATCCCTCGTGTGTGCATTTAGCTGTACTGTTTGAGCTTTTCACAAGCCAGGCAGTGTGCGGATGAAAAGCGCACACACACTGGC
The DNA here is from genome assembly GCA_016801125.1 of Novumbra hubbsi. Classification (NCBI taxonomy): domain Eukaryota; kingdom Metazoa; phylum Chordata; class Actinopteri; order Esociformes; family Umbridae; genus Novumbra; species Novumbra hubbsi. The sequence goes on from JACXGK010004570.1 coordinate 17,555, forward strand.
ACCTCCACTATCTCACACTTTACAGGGCTAAATGAAGCAATGTGGGGCTAAAACACACAGCCATTATTTTTTAACTAGGCTCAACCCTGCTCCCAGGCAGCACTGAAATGTACTGCAGACCACCAGTGGCGTGTTTTTCATACAAGGGTGCATACCAGGGTGTATAATTAAATGTGGTTCAGAAGTGCAAATTTGGTTGAGCAGCTACAAAGCCCCCCGGGCGAGGTTAGAGGCACCTCATTATAGGATGAGGGGGGAGACGCTAAAGCTATAAAGATTACTGCCAGTGAAAGAGGAGAACATGGCATTTATTAAACGAGGCCCACTCTTGTTGGTTAGCAAGCACTGCCAGGCACTAATATCAAACACTACCATTATGATAGAGAGGTATTCAACCCTTCAACTTTCCAAACTCCTTGGAATCAAGATGTAAAAATGATGATGGTTAAATAGATTCACACTCAAGGGTGTGTGTGTGGGTGGGGGTGCAAGTATTTCATCCATGATGTATTATTTTATTGCAAAACTAGACAACTACAGTCTAGATATTCTTCCTTTAATGATGGGTACTATATGTGAAGTTACTGTGAGAAACATTTGTACGTTTTTAAGTTATCTACTTTATCTACTTTGATCTCATGTAAGAGATCTATTTTCAGAGAGAACAAAAAAGCCATTAAAATTGAAATGTATTTACAGGTGTTTAAAAAAATGCAACAGAATGCAAAATAATCTCGTACACTCAACTATTACAAATACACGTAAAGATGTGTTCACTTTAAGAATACAATCAAGTTGTTGCAGCCGTGCCACAAAAATGGAAAACTAATCCGTCTAGAAAGCAAGGAACTACCTGGTCGACCATCAATTAAAAACCATGCATGGTTGAAATGGATCAATATCAACCGTAAAATCTGTTCCAACTGACTATAAAAAGTTTGACTGCAAAACCTTATGAAAAATATACTGTGTATATATGTGTGATGTTGTACATAAGCTGTGAAATGTTAATAATATAATTATGATTTCATTCATAAATGGAAACTAATTGTCCAGTTTGGTTCATCTTTCAGACTAGAAATGTTGTCTGCCCGCAAACGTGTTTCGCTTTTGCAGTAACATATCGTCACTTTCACTAGCTAGCCAAGATTGGAGACAGTAATGTTATGCTTTGCTGACAACGTTGTCACTTGATCATGCTGTCCTGAATCTCCCAAAATATGTGCCACAACCTTTCACTTATAATCAATACAAAACATAATGTGTTGAGATTTGTTTGCCTTATTGTTACATTGTTATGATTCCTTTAGGTGTGTAGACCTCAAATTATTGCTGCCCTGTAAAAAAGAGTTTCGTTTTATGCAAACTTGTTGGTTCTTGTTTCTACAGATGACAGTTAGGCAGTATAGAAACAAACCAAACTGCTTGCTGAAGCTAGCTTACTATCTTGTTCGTTCATGAGTTTATTAAACAAATTGTATAGTAGCAAATTGTAATGAGGACGAGTGAGAGGTACATTTTTATTACAAGTGTTTAGAAAACAATCTATATAATTAAAAGTTACGTTAATGTGGTGTCAAATTAAAGATGAGGATGTGCTTTTTAAAACAAAGTTAACTTGTAATTTTAATTTGTTCTTAGTTTTAATATCTATTTGTTTGAAATGTGTGAGAAAATCTGATTTATTTATAGAACTCTCAGGAACTTTCAGCAGCATTCTAGAATTATACAACTCCAGCAGTTTTATTCCAGATGCTCCTACTAACGTGGAATTATTGGACATTGTGGTCAAATGTGCACTCACCTTTGTTCATGCAGGAGAGGGAAACATGCAAGTGCTTTGTGCGTCTCCGCAAACATGGACATCACACACCTGTAATATATCTCTCCAATGTACGTTTGCTGTGCAACCATCTGAATAAACTTCAAGTCAAGCCTTGTGTTTATTGGAGGACTTTTACAGGTTAGCTGGCTGTCTAGCTTTGCGCAAGTGAACACACTGCAAGGGCAGTACAGTCAAGTCTTTCCAAAGTAAACTCCTTTATTACAGATAATTATCCGAAGATCAGTCTCCGCCGTAAGGTAGAAACAGATCTGACTCTCATTCACCTGGACCTAGCTTATGTACAGCCCCTCCCACCCCTCAGTCATTGGATAGAATTGGTTGAGTGTGCTTCCTGGGTGGGCGTGTCCCTTCTTGCAGACCCCCTCACTGTCCGTGGGGCCATCTGGTGACATCGGAGGCAGACGAAGAAGACAGTTGAAGGTGAGGGCTGGCGCCAGGAGATCTGCCCGGAGATATCACCTAAATTGTGTTTACACTTCCCCTCCTGTGTTCCCTGTCCGTATCAGGGTCAGTGTGATAAGCCAACAGACAATAAACCAGGTCCCCCTATTCCCCCTTGATCTCTTGACTTAGGGTCCTACTCCTGGAATGTACTAATTAACATTTTATCATCCCACAAGCTTGCTCTCTCTGAGTTTACCCCACCGGCCCGGTTTGTTTAGAATAGCACACACTCTTTACTAAAATATTACACAGAACACTTACAGATAAAACAGGTAGCGTATCCACAGAACAATGACAATAAACAAGACAGGACCATGAACGTTGTGTGAAGAAACAAACAATAAACCACACACAGTGTGGCTAAAACCTAACTTAAGTAGGCTCCTCAATCAGAGGCAACTGGCAACAGCTGTCTCTGACTGAGAAGCCCACAACAGTGGCATAGAGGTGCCTAGAGGCACCTCCATGTGTCATGCCCTGACTGCGAACACCGAGGCACAGATATGGCCAGGGCCCCCCAGCCAGGACATGACAAGGAGGGTTAACAAAGGAAAACTAAAACTCAACTCTACAGACAAATAATGAAATGCCCAACCAGAGAAGAGAACATTCTGGATCACTGCTACGCTACCACGGTGGCTATCATGCTGTGCACTGCATACAGACAGAAATAACAGCTCTCTAAACCTGTTGTGCGGACATCACTGCAGTGGACCAGTGAGGCTGTGGAGGATATCCGGCATGCTTAGACTGATTGGGATGGTTTTTTAGGACTGGTACCAACAGTCTGTGTCATCATAGATCTGCTGTGACATCATACATCAGCTTCTGTGAGGAATGATCTATACCATCAGTCACTTGGGTGTTATAACAATGACAAATCCTGTTTCACGACTGTACTCAAGACAGCCATGGTTGGAAAAGCAGGAAGCGTTCAGGAGTGGGGTTAACGACAGATCTAAAGAGTCAAAAATAGGTATAGCAAGGAGGTGAAAGTAGCTAACGACTCTGCTTCTGTCTGAAGGGGCCTTAGACAGATCATTAACTACAAGCCTAAAGCCCGCTCGACTCTCGCCTGAACGACCTGAAACAGTTCTACTGTCACTTTGAAAGACAATGGGACAGTCCTGACGCCATCCCTTTGACTCCATCACCCCAGCCCACCTCTCCATCATCAGCAGGGGTATGGGCCACTCCCAAACTGCACACATCAGTGCCCCCCCCCCCACAACAACGACTCCCTCTGTTCTGGAGAGGGACAATAACAGACTTTTCAAGAGACAGAACCCCTGCAGCTGGGCCAGACTCTTCATCTACCCTTAAGCACTTTGCTGATCAGCAAATGTTGCAATGTTTAACATCTCACTGGAGACATGCCATGTGTCAGTCTGCTTCAAGACCTCCACCATCATTCCTGTTCCCAAGAAACTAAGTACTAAATGACTACAGACCCGTTGCCCTGACCTCTGTGGTAATTGAGTCATTTGACTTGTGCTGTCCCACCTCAAAGCCATCACTGACCCTGTCCTGGACCCCCTGCAGTTTGCAGAGCCAACAGGTCAGTTGACGATGCAGTAAACATGAACCTCCATTTCATCCTCCAGCACCTGGTCTCCTAAGAAACCTATGCCAGGATCCTGTTTGTGGACTTAAGCTCTGCTTTTAACCCTCCTGTTATGTTGCGGGTCAAATTTAAAATACATGAAGAATATTTTTTTATAATTTTCGGGGCATGACATTTTTTCTGCAAGGCTTAATTAGTGTAATGAATGTGTAAATATATATTTTAATATAATGTGTTTGCAGTCCCACCCTCAGTATGTTTATATTACACACATGCTGTTCGGGTCCATTCGACCCATCAATGTGCAAGTCAAGACTTCAATACTGTTCAAACTAAGTATTTATCATCTTCCTAGGTTTATACTGGGGTAAGAATATAATGGCATGCTAACCCAAAGGTGACAACAAAACTGCATCACATGCAAAAAAAACATATAGTGCTTTCCTGACACTCATGTACTTCACAGTCACACACAGACACACAGTTTTCTTTCTTTTTTGACGGGTTTCCTGTAAAAAAAAATTATGAACTTTCCATATAATGCTTAGAACTAATTCATGTGATTTTAATTAAAATGGACCAATTTGCAGTGGTCTCTTAAATTGAACCCTTCTGTTCCTCACTGACATTTTGAAGTCAGTGGCCGCAGACAATTGCTCTCTCCTTAACCCTCCTGACTGATTCATCTCTAGTTTTGTGCTTTATATTGTCCTTGTCAATACTGGTAGTATGAGGCGGTACTTGCAACCCGTTCGGAATGCACAGGTAGTCCTGCTCCTCCATGATGGCACATTCATACGTGCCGTCGCAAAAAGGTTTGTTGTGTCTTTCCCAAAGTACAGTCCCTAGGGCTTGAAGGAGACGGGCTGTTACATGAGAAGTGCTGGAAAGACTATAGAAGGGCATCAACCCAACAACAGGACCAATATCTGCTCTTTTGTGTGGGAGCTACAGAATGAGCACTGCCAGAGCCATACAAAATTACCTCTAGCGGGATACTGGTGTGGATGTTTCTGACCAAACTTTCAGAAACAGACTCCATGAGGGTGGTAAGAGAGCCCAACATCTTCTAGTGGGACATGTGCTCACAGACATTCACCAGAGAACAGCAGAATTAACAGGTCTCCCATTGGCACCCGTTTCTCTTCACTAATGAGAGCAGGTTCACACTGTGCGCATTGGACAGAAGTGAAAGAGTGGTGAACGTTATAGTTTGACGCTAGTTCAGTGATCTTCTGAGAAGGCATATTCTTGGAGGGTAGCACAGACCTCCCCCTGCTGGCCAATGTTACCCTGGATGCTTCCTTAGTGTGCAGGGCAATGTGTCCAGAATATGCAAGCATTTCCTTGACAAAGTTGTGTATCGTTGCATCCAACGCCGCAAAGTAGCGCCAGAGGACCATCCGCCAGTAGCATGCCCAAACATTGTCAGGAGTGCATACAGGCACTTGTGGTCACACTATTTGTTGCCATGCTGAAATCCAAGTTGGAACTGCCTGTTATTTCAAAGCCCTTAATTGTTTGCTTGGTTTACATTCATTCTCACACGTCCTTTTGATCTCAACAAATTACACATTGTACAGTTAAGATATTTCCTTCGCCGAGACCCGATGTGTGATTTAAGTGTTCATTTAATTTTCTTGAGCATTGTGTATACACTACTGTTTTACATGTTTGGGGTCACTTAGGAATGTCCTTTTTCCCCATGAAAACATAAAAAATAAGTAGGAATAGGAAATATAGCTAAAGGAATAGGAAAAATAAGCATTTAAACTGTCAGAATTAATATTTTATTGAAATACTAATTGTGTCCTTCAAGATTTGCATCAAATAATCCTCCCTTAGCTGCAATTACAGCCATGCAGACCTTGCACATTCTAGTTGTCAATTTGTGAAATTGAAGGGTTTTTACCCCATGCATCCAAAAGCATCACCCACAAGTAGGATTGGCTTAGTGGGCACTTCTGACATACCATACGGTCAAGCTGCTCAATAGAATTGAGATTCAGTGACTGTGCTGGCTACTTTATTATAAACAGAATTACAGCTGAATATTTTTTCTCTAAACATTTATTGCATACGTTTGGAGCTCTGCTTTGGATCATTGTTCTGTTGTATGAGAAAATTTTCTCACATCTAGCACTGTCGGCAGGGTATGGCATTGCAAAATGAAGTAATAGCTATCCTCCTAGAGACCCTTTTACCCTGTACAAATGTCCCACTTCACCCCCCACTATAGCACCCCCAGACCATAACATGCCTCCACCGTGTTTGACAGATGGAGTCAAACACACCTCCAGCATCTTGTCATTTGGTCTGCATCTCACAAATATATTTTTTTTGTAAACCAAACACCTCAACCGATTTGTCTGTCCATGACACTTTTTTGCCCAATCTTCCTCGTTCAGTGTTTTGTTATTTTGCCTGTCTTAATCTTTTTTTTTTTATTTGCCAGTCTGAGATATGGCTTTTATTTGCTACTCTGTCTAGAAGGCCATCAACTAAGAGTCACCTCTTCACTGTTGACATTGAGACTGGTGTTTTGCGGGTATTATTTAATGAAGCTGCCAGTTGAGGACCCATAAGGCATCTGTTTCTCAAACTAGGCCACTTAATGTATTTGTCTTCTTGTTCAGTTTGAGCCAGTTTACCAGAAAATTTTATTCTGTCCTGTTACGCACGACTTTTGAAAAGGGAGCGCAACGCCTAATAGAAATAAGGTATGGGGTCGTGAAGTGCAAGGGAGGAGACAACAAACTAACAGTACCGTGCAGGGGATTTATTTATCCACATAAAAACAACATGGTAAAAATGGTGAAAGGGGCTGGGCGTTACCAAAGCAAAGAACATAAAATCATAAACCCTCTAAGCAAAACTTGCCTAACAAAATAATACCTTCCCTGGCTACTCTAATAAATACAAGGGGGTGGTGTGCCCAGGTCTTACCTAGTGTTTATAGACAGTCAGTACCTACGGAGATGTTTTCACGCGGGCCTCTTGCCTAAACACTCCCAGGGTGCGGTCCCCTTCCACCTTCAGGAAGGCAGCCAACCGTACCCTGACTGCTGAACACCAGGATCCAAACCACAACTAATGTACACTTAAACAGAACAGGTACCGAACAAAACCACCAGACAAGACCCCGACTCCCTACTAACAAATCCACTAATCCGATACCCAACTCCAACACGAACAAGCACCAAACAGAGATCAACAGAGATACAGCCACAAACAGAGATCAAAAAACAAAGACACAGCCACAAACAGAGACCGACAGAAATGGGACGATGAATGGAGGGTTCTTATACAGCGAATGGAAGGATGTGACTGCTTAATGGTGGCAGGAACCAGATGAACAGAATAACGGGAGAGAGATTAACTTGATTGATGGTACCTGAGCAGACAAAAGGGAACAAACAGAACACACAAACACACAGCAGTTTTCAGCAGTACTAACATAAATGAATGATTAATTCAAATTTTCTGAAATTATAATCCTGGATTAGCAAATACAACAGTGGTACACAGGTTATTTACATCATTAACAATGTCTACATGGACAAACTAATGCTTTTCTTTGATTATATATGCTATTCTTTAAAAGTGTGGGATCCAATGATTTTCAGCCCAGCCCACAAACTACCCTGAAACCACCACCAACAATGGGTTTAGTGAAAAAAATAAATGAACATGGACATCTGTTTCTCATTATTGCCCTTACCTGTTTCCTGATTACTGTCCCTAAGTTTTTCCTTACCTAGTATAGCTTGTTGGTCTTTGTTTTGGGTTTGTGTGTAACACCATATGTTGTGTCATACACCGTATGATGTACACTATATGGACAAAGTATTGGGACACATACAAGAGCTTGAATGACATTCTATTCTAAATCTATAGGCATTAATATCAAGTAGGTCTCCCCTTTGCAACAGCTACCACTATTCTGGGAAGGCTTTCTACAAGATTTTGGGGTGTATCCGTTGGACCTTTTGCTCATTCTTCCAAAAGAGCATTGTTGAATTCAGACACTCATGTTGGACGAGAGGGCCTATCTCCATTCTATTTCATCCCATATGTCTTAGTTATGGTTGAGGTCAGTAAAGATCTTCCACACCAAACTCATCCAACCACGACTTTATGGACCTTGCCTTGTGCACTGGGGCACAGTCATGCTGGAACAGAAAAGGACCTTCCCCAAATGGTTCCCACAAAGTTGAAAGCATAGAATTTTCCAAAATGTCTTGGTATGCTGAGGCATTAACATTTCCCTTCAGTGGAACTAAGGGGCCAAAGCCCTAACCAGAAAAACAACCCCATAGCATTATCCCTCCTCCACCAAACTTTACAGTTGGCACAATGCAGTCAGGCAGGAAACGTTCTCCTGGCAATTGCACAGTTTGTATGCATTTGCCTTTGCTGTTTTCATAAATTCATAATTAGACTCTGAATCTTTTTTGAATAAAAGATGCAATAACTGTCATAGGCTGCAAATTAAGTATTCACAATTAATTTTAAAATGCTCTGTGGGAGATAATTATTACAAGTAAACAAAACATCCCTGAAGGAGCCTGTCACGATACAAGTTTTTCTTCTTAACCAATTGTGTTTTTTTGCGGTGCATTCACAAGATAGCGACCAATGTCGCTATCTTAATAATACGTTCTTCACTTGCCACATCAATCAACTGATTTCAATCCAATCCAGCATGTATTTCACATACTGAAAAAAAGACTGAAGCCAAAACAAGAAGGAAATAAAGATGGCTGCAATATTGGATGATTTTTATTTTAAATGTTACTTTATTTTTACAGGAAAAACAGGCCTGTATCTCTTTTGAGGCAGTGGTTAGTCAGTATGGGGTATTGTTAGTAGATTGATGTCAAAATTATTTAATCAGTTTTTTAATTAGGCTGTAACATAAACATATGTTGACAAAGTGAATAAGTCTGAATACTTTCTGAATGGACTGTATACAAATGGATTGAACCATGAGGACACAGGTTTTCATCCTTGAGGCACACTGTGACACCTTTGTTGCTGTGCACAGATGGCTTTACAGGATAGTTCCCTGAACATAGTTATTTACTTTTAAATTTTTCCTACCCCTCTTGTTATCCCTTTTACTCCCCTTATAATTAAAATAGTCCAGCGTCTCCATCTGTGCTTCTAATCCCACAGCCTCCTTTTAAAAGTTATAGGTGTATTGTGTATGATACTAATATATTCATAAAACCACAATATGCCATTGTTTGTAGGAATATCTTCTAAAAGCAAATAAAAAACAAAAATATTTTGTCATTGTGTAATAATTCAATAACATTCAACAAGAAAAGTCATTGTGGGAGAATTACCATTCTCCTTCACAACTGTAATAATTAGGTACCTAACTAGGGATCTAACATGGTATGCAGTCATGGTGTAAAGCACAAGTTTGTGCTTCAAAAGATGATACCTCATTATAAGAAGCAATGATGAGATCTTCACATGGTAGCTTGGATATGATTGGCCTACATTATTTGTGGCTTTATACATCATAATGGAGGCTTACCATGTAGAAAAACAAAGCATTGATGGAGTTATCATTAAAATAAACTCTGTTCAGAACTATAAAGAAAGTAAAACATGGCAACAACTGTCCTGTCCAGATTAGTCTGGAAGGAATACATTATTCCAAAGTAAAGACCTAGATGTTCCAGATAAAGTTGTCTGCCCCCTAATAAGAAAGGGTTTGGAACATCAGTCAACCAAATATGATGGTCCAAAAACCAAGTGGGCCACAGTTCTACAATCTGAAAAAAGGACAACGAGCTACCTGCAAATGCTGTGCCAAATGTAGCCTGTAAAAACAGAAAAACAATTGACCCTTCATTCTCTCACATTATCACTGCAAATTATCAGAGCAAAAACTGGCACCATGAATGTAGTCTGCCTTCCATTAAGATTCTGTTCAACGTTTCCTTGGGCAAGATAGACTTGAAAGGTTTAAATGCAAGAATGTATATTGCTTTCACAACTACAGGAAGAGACATTAACATGAAATACAAATTCAGTAAAGAGTTTTGAAGGTCCTAATCTAAAAAGGAGAAAACATTTTTAAACATAGCAAACATTACTTCAAGGCTGAGTATCTGCTGAACATTTTTATCATATTGACAAGGGTCACAGCCTGAAAGCTTTGAATGATGATATTAAATTGCTTTCAGCACTCCAGCCCCCACCATTAATAGAACCAAAAAAAGCTGATATATTTTACAGCTCTGAATATCTACTTAAGTAGTTTTGACATAATTAACAAATTAATAGTTGAACTGATCTCAGCTTACACATTTTCACTAAATAACATTATTGGGCATACCAATTAGTATACATACACTGGGCTCCAAAGCCCATCCTTTAGTATTTGCTATATTTCCCTGTGTGTATTAACAGTCACTTTGTATGTATTATACATATATTTTGTATTTATTCTGCTTAAATTGGCTGAATACAGGTGATGCATTTAAACTGATCCACAGAAGTAGTTGTTGTATTTTTTACATTATGCTACAATTCTCTAATCAATGCCTGTTGCTATGTTCATTCAACTGGCTGAGGTTACACGTTTTGCCACAGGCTAAACATGCAGTAGCTAGCTAAAAACCTCTGCATCACCATTTTCCCTACTGGACATTGAAGCAGAGCTACTGTATGTCACTAACTTTGCCAGTTAGGATTGTGTAACATCTTCTTCAACCCAACTAATCATGTGAATGGATGGTAATGCATTCAAATAATAACTTTTTTTCACATTTATTGCTAATCAGGGAAAAAGTTAATGTTAACAGACAGAAAACACAAACTATGACCCAAAGTTTTAATTGATAACACTAATAAAACAGTGAACCAGAATCGCAGCAATACCAGAAGTTACGTTAATATTGGTAGATGGTAATAACCATAATAATATTGTACTGACATAAACAAAAAAACAGTAGAACATTGTGAATGACCACGGTTTAAATAAACCATAGCAAAAGTTATTACAGTGTTTACACTTGTTTGCAGAATCTCTGGCTCATTTTCTCTAAACACAAAAGACAAAACCCCAAACACAAAATGATAAACTTTACAAATCTATAGCAAAAGCCAACACTGCATTCAAAAGGGCTTTATCTCTTTCCAAAATGGCTCTTTGCATCAAAATGACACACAACATATAAATAGATCTGTCTACCAAACAACAACATTGATGTACTTAACACAAAACATTACTATGAATATGCCATCAGTAGGTTTATGCCTTTTTGCATTTGCAGTTACACTGTTGCCGGTTGTTAAAGACTGTCACAGTAATGTATACTTACTCATATATACATATACATACATACATATACATATATATACATAAACATATACACATATATACATATATATATACATACATCTATGCATATATATATATATCTGGCCACAACACAGCACATTATCTACAGCACAAGCAAAGTTCTCCCTGGCTAAAGAGCTGGGAAATATTCTTCCGGGATGACAGATCCATCCACCGAAAGACTTCACATCAACTTCAACACATGCATCCTCCATTGCCTGAAGAAGATGCATACGTGCGAGGGTACGGTGTATGACACCTTCCATAACCATGCTGAAAAAAACTTTTCAATTGGGTTTAGTAACAGGGAATATGGTGGGAGGTATAGAACATTAAATTGTGGGTGGACGATGAACCAGTTGCGGACTGCTCTGGTCCACCCCTCTGCTCAGCCGGGAAGAGGATGCCATGTAATGTGTCTAGGAATGTGATGAGAAGGGCATTGCAGTAGTATTACACAATGTGTGCAACCATTAGCCTTGTTGGCTAATGGTTGCACACAAGGTGATATTCCCTCCTCGCTGTCCAGGGACATTCACAATGTCACAGTAGCCTATAATGTTCCGTCCCCTTATTTTGGCTAGGTTGAAGCAAGCCTCATCAATTTAAATATAAACGTGCTGAATTGCAACGGCATCCAGCTCCAATACTCTCTGAAACAGGCAAGACAATATATAAAATAGTTCTAGAGCAGTCAATATGGTAAAGCACAATACACTAAATTAAAGTACTGTAATCTGTCTATACAGTGCTGATATAATAGTAAATTCACAGTATAGTAAATACTTCCACATATATTTATAGCCTGTTCTTTTACCCTGTAGTCCTGTTTCATCTGGATTTGGTTGCACTGTAATACACGGTCCAATGTAGACAAGATCACCTGGTGAATTTTATTGAATATTGTGTTGTCTACAATTATGTGGTTCTGGACTTCTAGTAGTCTAATGTTATTGTTTTAAACCAACAATGATCTGAAAGCATTAATTGGTTTTCTGTTTTTTTTTTTTTATGTAATTGGACATTTTGTTTCGGAAAAAGGTTTCAAGAAATGTGTTTTAGCAATTGTGGCTACAAGACCATCACCAAGCAGCTTTGTGAGAAGTTTACATCATTGGGTGCGATTTTGTACAAATCGAAGAAACTGAAAATAACTATCAATCTCTCTGTCTGGGGCTCCATGCAAGATCTCACCTCGTGGAATTTCAATGATCATGAGAACGGTGACGAATCAGCCCAGAACTACACGGGAGGATCTTGTCAATTATCTAAAGGCAGCTGGGACCATAGTCACCAAAAAACAATTGGTAACACACTACATCGTGAAGGACTGAAATCCTGCAGCGCAGCATGACAATGACCCAAAACACACGGCCAAAGCAATAAATGAGTGGCTCAAGAAGAAGCAAATTAAGGTCCTGGAGTGGCCTAACCATTCTCCAGACTGTAATCTCATAGAAATTCTGTGGAGGGAGCTGAAGGTTCGAGTTGCCAATCGTCAGCGTCAAAACCTTAATGAATGGGAGAGGGTCTGCAAAGAGGAATGGGACAAAATCCCTCCTGAGATGTGTGCAAACTGGTGGCCTACTACAAGAAACGCCTGACCTCTGTTATTGCCAACAAGGGTTTTGCCACCAGGTACTAAGCCATGTTTTGGCAAAATACTTTTTTCACAAATCAATTCATAATTTATTTGAAATTTGATTTTCTGGATTGTTTTATTGTTATTCTGACTCTCACTGTTCAAATAGACCTACCATTAACATTATATACTGATCATTGTTTTGTCAGTGGGCAAACGTACAAAATCAGCAGGAGATCAAAAAATGTTTTCCTTCACTGCAACTAGAACAGTGTCATTATGTCAATACTCCTATTTTGTTAGACTGCTGTTGAATCCTGTTTGGACCCGATCCATGTTAGTAATGCACAAGCATGATGATACTGAGCTGCTTTAATGAAGTTAGTAATGTTTGCTTTGGAGAACATGGCTAGTAGGCCAGCCTCAAAAAAAGGGAATGTGAAAATAAAAACATACTCCCCTCAGCACAAAGTTATTACTGACAAAACTAGAATTATTTATAGTTTCAGTAATCACTATTCAATGGCTGGCCACGCATTCAAATCTGCTACACCTCCAAATGCAGACATTACTGCCTATACTCCATTCATTCTGACCTTAAATCCCTGTGTCTCATATCACTCAGTTCAGTTGATTGGCGTTTGGATGGAATTACTGCACATACTGTAATCATACTGTATTCTATCTGTGTTGCAATAAGGCTTCAGAGAAGGTTATGGGTGTACATGAGCAACACTGATTTTCGTAAATGCTTTAGACAAGTCGTTCAGCAGTATTTACTAGCTTTTTATTTTCTTGATCAGGCCAACTCCTTTGACAACATCAATCATCTCATCCTAATAAATAGCCTCAACAATCTCTGGTTCTCAACAGACTGTCTAGGAGCTCACAAAACAATGTCTTTAATCTGTAAAGTATGTAAAATGTGAGGGCCTGGTTATATTTTTATAAACAGCCCAAAATAAATTACCAATGACTAATTTAGTAATGTAGGTATTGAACAGTATTGGTTGTGATAATTGTAGGATTATTACCAAGAAATGCTAAAATGGGCAGAAAGGGTTTAATCTGGCATCTTGTTAACAGTTAAATAGATGCACTAACATATTAGGTACTTGTTTAATTTATGTTGTATTGAAGAGTAGCCTGCATTTGATTGCTGTCACAACAACACAGGTGTTCACGAACTACCTTGGGTTCTTTACGCCTCCACTTTCTCATCTTTATTCTAATCCTCCTAATCATTCCCTGTCTTTTTTCTATATCTTCTTTCCTTCTCTCCTCAACAAACTGAAGTATGAATTAAGTAGAGAAGCACAAGACATTCTTAGTGTTTGTAAATAGCTCCAAATTGATTTTGATCGACATAGTAATCATTCAGAGAAAGGGTGACATGAATATATCTGTAATATTATATGACGCATACTGTAATCATTAATGACAGTGTCACTCCAATGTAGAGTAATAATGTTAGGTAATATAAATTAGATTGATAATATTGTGTGATACAATGAAGAGTTATTAATGCTTTGTTTTGTCTGACAATATAATTGATAACAGAGGGCCTCAACAGAGAGCGATATGCATCAAGTTTCTTTAATCAACCAGCAACTGCCCAGACAAAGCACATCTCATTATATACTAGGATATGAACAACTCCTGGGAAGGAATGGATATTTTTTGTCCCAAGTGAAAGTGCAATGGGGCACACATTGATGTGTCTTCGCCTATGATTAAGCAAGCAACCCATTTCTAAAATGTTCCCAATTATTGTTAAAAGACTTTACCTTATTGGTCAACATAGAATTTACTGAAAGTAAAAAAAAATCTGTCTGGATGAACAGTCAGCACATAGCAGATGCAACTAGTCACAACAGCCAACGTTAAACTAAGACATCATTTCATTTTCGTCCCATTTAGATTTTTATAATTGCCCAGAAAATATGCATACAATGGCATGAATTCACAACATCTGTTAAGAACAAAATCTAAGTGTATATCCCAGTAAAAGTGAAACTGGGTACCCAAGAATTTAAAGGGACTTGTTGTCATTCTATAGCTCCAAATCTCAAAGTAGGCTTAGTTTAAAATTGTCCTACCTCTAGAGCCAAGGACTGGTTTAGGCTACCTGTTGTCTCATCTTCATAGATAGGCTGCACATGAATGAAAGGGAAAATGTTAAGTTAACCCAGCAGTGCTGGAAACACATTGATTAATTTGTATGGTTACCGCATTTATTCTCCACAGGTGCATTCTCTCTTTTCTTTGGGGAATGGCAGAAGATGTGGCAGAAAATGACCAGCAAGGGGGACTGATTTTGCTGCAATGGGAAGATTAATAAATACAATTATATAAAGTGTAAGTTCTGACAATGGGTCTGAGGATTTCATTGAGTTACCTAACAGCAGTCAGGGTATCGTTGGCTGGCACTTCCCAAACCATCACTGACCCACCGACAAAGCAGTCATAATGGATGATGTTGGAGGCAGTATTAAATAAACCATGGCGACTCTTCCTGTTCCCATTCACAGGAGCACATTCTAGTCCTGCTGCTGTGTTGATGTACTTCTAAGGCCCTTGTTCAGCTCTTCGCATGCTTGCCGTTTCATGACGTGACAGTACCGCACCCCCAAAGGCGGAGCTCCAGCCGCATTAGACATATGGGGGCAAGCACAAAGGCAATAGCTGCCAAACCTAAATCCCACAAAGCCGTATGGAAAGCGCTCTTTGATTAAACAATACAGCAAACCCCAAAAGTAACAACCAGATGTGGATGGCTGAGGCTTTGCACCGGGACCAACAACTGGACAGTGGGAACAGTGCAGGAATTTTCAGGGCACCCTACTCTTCAGCAACTGCTGGGGCCAATGGTCTTCTTTGCACTCCCAGATACACCTCCATCGGGGGCCGCGTAGCACCCTGTGTTCCCCTCTCAACCAGCGAACCCAGTTTTGAAAACCAAGTTCAATACCAACAGCAAAGAATGAGTGGCTTCCAGGACCCTGGTTTTTTACTTTTCCTAAATATGTGTTTTATAACCAAATATTTTTAAATTGTCAAAATCACACAGAGAAAAGCTGATTTAAGGCTATTTCATTCCTGTTCAATGTTAAATTGCGCGTTCTGCTATTTTTATTCTGTCACGGGTATGGTGAGTTTAGAACCATTCACAGACATTTTAACAAATAAGTGAATTTATTTAAACAAAACAAACGCGAACTAAACACGATAAATCAAAGTTGCTGAAACAAGCAGCTAAAAATAAGACAAACATCAAACGTGACAGGACTTACTTTCAAACATGATTTCCACAATGAGCAACACCCGGTGACAGAAATAAAGGACATATAAACACACACAAATTACAGAGTGCAAACAGGTGCGTGTAATGTCCGAAGTGACCAAAGTGCGCTTCAAAATAAAAGTGCACCCAAAATACTACCACCAACCGGCACAGTGTTACCCTGTGCGTTACACATTCCTGCATTCCATGGTTGCAATTCTCTTTCCTATTAGCAGATGTCGCAAGTGCTCCCATATACGAGTATTCTGTTATTTAGAAAATAAAATCTTTAGTGTATAAATATATAGATCAGGGGTATTCAATGAAAATGTAGAAAGGTCCAGCTAGACCAAATTACTTCAAGCAAAGGTACGGAACGTCTTATTTGTGTTATGATTCAGTGCCATACATATTGAAGTAGTCTAGTTGTTGTATGTATGTAGAAAGCAAGTTTATTTTATTTTAGTCTCAAGTAAAATAAAGTGTACAATTCAATAATAATAATACATATAGCTGCAGTAATTTGGGTTGCACCAAAAAATGGGGGACAATTTGAAAATTGACAGACATTTGTACGGCACGCATATGCAAACTGCGGAAGCGTAAAAGCACATTTTAAGCTGCAGCAAACCGAGGGAGTTGAACCATGAACCCTGAGTTTACAACTGGTACACTCTAACCACTGCCCTACCAGCAAAGTAAATAATTTGACAATTTCGGATTGTTTGGGATTTTTCCTAATTGAAAATCTACATGACGGAGTGACTCTAATAACACAACCTACAATTACAATAGGATTATTCCTGACGGAATAACCCTAATAATATTACATATGAAAATATTAAAAGTCCACTGAGTAGTCTAAAGTGTTTGATTGACACAGACATCTGGACAAACGTTTGAAAATACACGGAAGCGGGAGCTGAGCAAAGTTATGCAGGAACGTTAAAATTGACAGATGCTGAACTAAAAGCATTCGTGGATCTTATTTATTGATAGGTGTTACTTGCGGTAAAAGCATAAAACTTGATGATTGTTGGTTGACCGAAATGAAAATCCAAAATTCTGAAATCTGCGCTTTGATGACAGGACCACAAGGACTGCCCGTCTTGTGAATGATACATTTGCGATGATATCGGAGGTATTCGATAATTGTGTGAAAAACAGTGCAGTGAGAACATAACTGTAGTAGATGAACAAGACGCGGTGTCGCTTTACACAATACATGGCCAATTAACCGGACACATTTGGCATTAAATTCTGAATAGCTGCCAACAAAATACATGTTGAATGCACAACGCAATTTATGGAGAAATGAAAGTAGCGGACAATATGGTTTTGCGAATGCGAAAAAGAGATGTAAAGTCAGCGTTCAGGGAACCACATATATGTTGAACGCATAACCCTATTTATGGAAAGATGAAAGTAGGCCGGCTGGCAGCGGTAAACGGACAATATTGTTATGCGTTTGCGAAAAGGAGATCTAAAGTCAGCGTTCAATGTTCAGGGAATCAAACTTGTGAGCTCTGCCAGACATGTTTTGTCTTAAGACCGAACCTATTGATTCGCGATGCGGTCTTTAGGTGGGGGATAGATGCATTCTTTACTAGCTCAAGCAAAGAAACCCTGAGCACAATACAATTCCCTAAGACTAACCTATTAGAGTATCCACTAATTACACACACCCATTTGTTTGCTCATTTTCATATCAGGTGATTTTACATGAATGTTTCAAACATTGTAATTTTAATAGCTCCTCCTTGTCCTGCCTATTGTGTAGTAGAGAGATGATTGAAAATGAAGGTTAAGCTCTTATGTAAAACACATTCTATTGATTTTCTATGCGTTTTTTTCTCAGCCACTTTCATTGTACAACATAATAATACATATAGCTGCATGCAGCAATTTGGGTTACTCCAAAAACTGGGGACAATTGGAGAATTGCGGAAGCGTAAAAGCAAATTTTAAGTTGTTGCAGATAGGAGGAACCGAACCATAAACCCTGGGTTTACAGGGTACACTCTTTCATTACACTCTAACCATTACACCACCAGCAAAGTTATTGACATAACCATTTTTGAATGTTTGGTATTTACCTAATTGAAAATATACATAAAAGAGGGTTTAAGAATTATGTTCTTACTTTGTTCTTTTAAATGTCACTTGTTTTATTTAGTGATATTTGGGTTTTGTAAAAGTCTATTTATTGTGAAATTTAAAACTTAACACAGACATTGGCTATAGATCAAGGTGAAGGTAAGGTGAAGGCTCAAGACAATCTCCTTGACATTACCAGTTCAGTTGCCAAAGTCACTTTATATTTCTTTGCTTGCGATTTGTATTATTCCACCAATATTTTCAAACTGCAATGTTGAGCGCAATATTATATCGTATAAAACCAAGTCAGACCGGCGTCTTTACACATTGTAGTTACTGCAATCGTTACACCCTTACCTCGAGAATGGAGCAACACTCAATCAAAGCACTTTGACACAAGATAAAACAGACACCCAAAAGTTTCGGCCTGGACTTTGGATCCGTACACGAAGCGTCATCTAGCGACCATTACGTGTCAGTAAATACGTCCCTGTCTGTAGACTCTTGGGCAAAATTTGCCCAAACGGCGCTTTAGGGGGGTAACAATGGCTCGGCGCTTCTAGTGTTAAAAATGTATATTGGAATGTAGTGATGGCTGTTTCTGAGCTTTTCGCCCATTGTATTGGAACAATGTCTCAACTAGTGACAGGCTGCTATGCACACACATTTGATACCCTTCCGACACGTACAGCATTAGGAGCATGTTCCGCAACAATTCTGGTCACAAGACGGCAGGAGCCGAAACACTGTCACAGGTTGTGTAACAAAACCAATAGTGGCAATTGAGTATCCAGGCATTGAAAATTGAGATGGCAATACCTACGACTTGGAATGAATTGTGTCAATTTGTTACAAGAGAGAAACGTGTTAGATTAATGAGAGATTGAGAGAATGAGCTGTGTGAGAAATGTTTTCTCCACAAGCCCTTACAGTATCATCCAAAACATTATAATGGATGTATGGTTAAAAGAAAAGCATACAAAGAGTCCATATTTGCAGTGTTTACGCTTACTTTTCAAGACCTCTGCAATTCACCATGGCATACTTTCAATTAACTTCTGGGCCACATCCTAAAGCAGTGTTTCTCAACTGAGGCGTTCAGAGGACGATGGGGGGCCCTGGATTAAATCTTTTGATGAGGGGGGGGGGTTGAATTGCTGAAGGCGGGCGTTCAAATTAAGGCACGTTTTTACCAAAGATTCATGACAACTGGAGTTTTAACAATAGGAGTTTTCAACTACTTGCAAAAAACTGGTCCGCATTATAAAAACCTGCCAGTTTACGCGAATGGAGACAGTGTATCGTAACCCTTCTTCTCTGAGTTTCTGTCAGCTTCTTGTGGCGCAGCTACATGCTGCCTTCATGGGAACGGGCCGTCAGATTATCATCTATAAAATTTCACCCAAATGGCGTTTACTGTGTAAACTCAGGAAAAGAGACGCTCTTTTTCTTGGTATTACCCGTGGAAGAATTTCTTTCTTTTAAAAAAGTTAATTTCGCTGAGGGATACTGTAGGAATCTAAAGTTTCCCCCCGGGTTGCAAATCAGAGAATGTCCACGCCGTTCAAGTCTTCCCAAATCATACACCTTTATTACGAATGCGCACCCGGAGATCTGTCTCGCCGGACATGTAGATCTGAAGTCCGTTCACATCGGACCCCTTTAAATAGCCCCCCTTCCCACACAGTCAATGCATACAATTTGCTGCG
>JACXGK010004571.1:13560-28992 GCA_016801125.1 Novumbra hubbsi
CACCCGGGTCAGTGCCATACAACCGCATGAAAAAACACAAGACGCACGCAAGCACACAGAAGGGGGGGGGGGGGTTGTCATTCATGCAAATTAACATTATCTCAATCTAAAAGTTAATCTTTGCTTGAATGGCTCTGATTACTCTTGTCGTAGTTGGCCTTGAGTTTTCTAGTTGACGGTGTTCATCCTGTCATTTCTCTTACAGCCACAGCGCGCGCATTGTAGCCTAATAATTAGTAGTATACATTCATCTCGTCATATGGGGATGAAGCCTCAAGCCTATTGCACTGGACCGTGGACAGTTCGGTGATTCACCAATAGCCTACAGCTGCTCTATGCTCCTCGGTTGTTCTTTTTCTCTAAGCGTCTGGTGGCTGTTTCAACAATCGCGTAATTGTAGAAATAATTACTGAATGCAACAACTGCATTTACATTCTCCGTTTCTCACACCGTAAACCGCAAATGCATCCGTTACCATCATAAACCATTGCTTAATAAAGCAAAAGGTGGACATGGAAAGTGACACATAGGAAAGCCTTCATTGGCGAACGAGGTAGGCTGTGGAAAGAAAGATGAAAAGAACTATGCCTACGTATAAAACAAAAACTTTTGCAGTTTCCGTGTGCTTCCACTGGATAGAACCTAGAATAAATACAAATGCAAGCACAGGACAAGGGGGCTTCTGGTTTCCTCACCTTTGTTAAAACTGATTGCCAAAGTTATTATCCACAACCTCAGCATGATTCAGCCGAGTGCATTCAAATTCCTCCTCTCGGCAAGGTCCGTTAGACGTCTGCTCTGTAAAGAAACCATCAATTCCCCCTAGAAATAGTTCACTGGGCAATAACGGGAATCATTTGTAATCCCTTATCATCAATTGGAGCGGGATTTCTTCGTCTCCGGTCCGCGTCCCCTCATCTTTTTCTTGTTCTGTTTTTTCAATCTATACCCACTTTTTTCTTATTTTCTTCCCTTCGTTTCGGCCTCTTTCCTCTATATGCGTGCACAGCGCCGCTCCGTATTCTCATTAAACAACGAATTCCTCTCTGCCTTTTTTCTTCTTGCTACTTCTACACAGAATCAGCACAGAACCCCCCCCCCCCCGCAACCAAATCACAGATTTTAACTACGGGATGCGGGGAAGCACGCTTTTGGCTCGCTAGAGGCGATGTGAGGAATTACACACTGCTTGTTCTGACAGACTTACTTTCTTTCATGAATGTCCTTTGTTGCCCCATGCGCCTCTACAGTTTATTACTGTCTGTCTGGCATCTGGGATACGTGCCTCATAGTTTTACGTGCCGTTCACCGTAGTCTACGCATGGGGTAGGCAACTAATTCAGACCAGGGTTATTTTTTGTTGGGGTGAATAGTTGGGGGGAAGCAAATGATTATTATAAATACATAAAGTATTCTGCACACTGTAAAATGACCACAACTACGCCAAAAACCAATGTCGTAATGATTGCATTCGTTAAGTATTTTGACGCACACCTGCATAATATTGATTATTACACTTGAGGGAATACTTGGGAACAGAGCTCCTAAATTTAACTTGTCCGGATTTCTGATGATTTGACAGACTTATAATGGAATATAAAAAATGCAAATAATGGAAAATGTCGACCAAAAAAATTACCTGTCTTGGAGGGTTTACCTTTCAGGACCAATTACAGGCTTCTTGTTGCCTAATCCTTGTCTTGACTCACAATAGGTGTCCTCCCCATTAGCTTTGTCAATACTGTATGCACTGTTATTTTTAGATAATGTATTGTAGGTATGTCATTAGCATGAAATATGTATCCTAGTCATGAAAAATGTTTAATTAGAAACATTATACAAGCAGAACAAAGGGGGACTTCAGTTCAGTGCAGTCGGATGGATTCCACCCTAAATAGGCAGATTGTGAGACAGATGAGGGGAACGAGATATAGAGGTTTTTATTTGTTCATAATTTTCTTTCGTGAATTGCTTAGACAATGCAACTGTGTGTTTCCTATACCATTAAATCACCTTTAAATGTAACTGATGGAGAGAGAGAGAGGGAGAGAGGGAAATATGAAGATAAAGTGGAAAATTGCTTCACTGAGCATGAATCGGTGTCAATTGTTCAGTGTTGTAATGAACAATATCGCCCTCTGTTGGTCTGCAAGTATGTTCATTTTTATCATTGGTACAATACTGTACATTGGCATATATGTGTAGGCCTTAACAAGCAAATCAATTGCACTTTCAGATAAATCCATACAGAAATGTCAAAAGCATGTTTAGGTAAACCGAGAAAAGACATTGGCATATCAGTTTACCTAAACATGCTTTTGACATTTCTGTATGGATTTATCTGAAAGTGCAATTGATTTGCTTGTTTAGGCCAATGTACAGTATTGTACCAACGATAGGTACTGCATGTAAGTTCTAGCTGCCAGTCATTGTCCCTATAATAAATAACATCTAACAGCAATCACAGTGAAACAGTTTATCATATAGATCTTGTGAAGGAGACGGGGTCCAGTGTCCACTATAAAGATAATAGGTTGTTGTTTGAATTTACATGACATGAGATTGTACACAATTTGAATGTGAAATGATTAGTAACTGACTGTGAAAGAAAATAATTCTAAAGACAAAATAAAGTTAACCCAAATGCATGTTTATTTGAAGTCAACAACTGAATCGGTACAGTAACAAAAAAAAATACTGTATGAACAGACTAGAACAACCAATGGAGACGGAACTCGGAATTATGACATCATCACCATAAAGCAGTCCCACCTTGATGACATCATTGACCCTTGTTTCAAATTTAGATCACATCCATGACAGCGCTATTCCCATGTGATATGGATATTTATTTAAAAGGAAGACTTATCATCCAAAAAGAACACAAAGTGGGTTGTCATTAAATTAATGACATTTTGTGGAAAATAACTTACATAGTGTCAATGTCCTAAATGGCACCCTTTTCATTACAGTGCACTACTTTTGATCAGAGCCCATGGATTCGGGTCAAAAGTGCATTAAATAGGAAATAGGGAGCAATTTGAGACGTATCCATTGTCTGCAGAGTTTGTTTTGGTCAATCATTACATACACCTCACACTCAAACATACACACTCATATAAGCACGCAGGCTGGCACAAACACACTGTAGTCACAGACCACATGTACCCTGTGTGTGTGTGTGACTGTGTGTGTTGATGTTTGTGTGTGTGTGAATGAGTATCAGTGTGCTTGTAAGAATAACAAGCAAAAGCAACACTATATACATTAAATTATATTAAAATGGCGGCCTGTCAAACCAATAAGATACGACAAACTACCCACAAACCTTGGTGTTGAACATCTATCCATAAAAAAACGATATTATCAATTGAATTGAAAGTAATACATTTAAAAGTATGCACACCTTTCTTAAAAAAGAAACATAATTTAAAATCAATTATTTAAGATACTACAAAAGAAAAAGAGAAAAGAACTGTGGAGAGCCCACCCCCCACCTCAGGAATACCAGACAGAGTTCCCCACAACTCTGGAACAGCAAACAGAGAAAGTCACCCCCCCCCTCCCCAGAACTTCAGACAGAGTCTTCCCACCCAACTCTGATACAGCAAACAGCGAGAGCTGTTCATAGGGGTAAGACAGTGTGATCCAAAGCAACTAAAAACAGAGCTGCTTATCTGATATCTGATTGCAGTAAGCTGTAAATTCACACAAATGCAATGGGTTCTAGAGTGTTGAGTGTTCTAGAATAGAATAGATGTCTGCAGACTTGTGGGGATAGCCAAATCAAAATGATTCTAATTCTATAGACCAGCCATGAAACACCACATCAGTTAGCTAGTCATCTTATAAAGGTACTTGTTCACAACGGTTCTCATGTTCTTGCAGTTGGTCAAAGAGACAGTATGTTCCACCTTCTTTATACATGCAGCCATTTCATGCGATCACATAACGTATACAGCTAGGACAGGATAGCTAGGAGCAAACACAAGTTCGGTTTAAAACATACAGTAAGTATAGATAACTACTATTATCTTAAGGTTCTGTCATTCCTGGTTCCAAGACATCATCAGCAGGAAAGGTGAAAGGTTTTGTTAGATTGGAATTACCTGGTAAATGCAACACAACAAATGGAAACTCCTCCCTTCAGGTGAGCGAACCACCTGAATACCTTTTGAGCCCACCGCGCCTATATGTTCAGTCTGCAGACATCTCTCTCTCGTGCTCTGCCTCTCCCCAGAGAGGCTGGATACTGTTCAGTATTGTGACTCACTACAAAAGCATTTCCCATAGAGATCCCATAGAGATGGATAGAGGGTTAGATGGCACTGCCCAATGCTTTCACAGAAGAGGCCATAGTGTCCCTGGTCCCTGATCACCCCAAAGGTGTACAAAACTACGGCACTAACTGTCTACTGAAACGACAATGCTAAACACCAACAGAATGAACCCTGGGAGTGATTGGGCTTGTGAGCTGGTCGCCCATGCCAACACATTAGCCCCGTGCCAAACACTAGAGTGAGGCTATCTAATTGCCTGGCAGAGACGTTATCTAACTTTGTTTTGTGTGTGTGTGTGTGTGTGTGTGTGGGCGACTGGTGAAGAAAATCAAGAGGAAAGGTCAAAGTGACAGGAAGAGATGTGGGGGAGAAGGGGTGGGGGGGAGGAAGACAGAGAATTGGAGGGCGGGGGGGGACGGGGGGTGCCGAGATAGAGAAGAGAGATAGAGAGACGATGTTTCCGTGTCAGTATGCATGCCCGAAGCAGAGAGAGAGTGTCTGACATACCCACCAAGCTGTACCCTGTTAACTGCTGCATGCCAGCTAGGCAGGCCTCTTCATTGGATTGCTGGGAATGATGTCATTTTGGAAGGAGCGGTGACTGTATTAGCCTCACAGTAAGACAATGTCATTACAGGATGAGTTTACTGGCTGTTGGCTGGCCAGGGAGCGTTCCAGTCTGCAGCAGCCGGATTGAGGCGATGTGACACATTCTAATCATCTACTACAGTACCACTCGGTGATTATCAAAGTAATGAAGATGGAATCAGAACTAAATCCAAATGATATGAACTCCTAAACTGATCAACGGAGACACTAAAAAAACGGGATGAAAACGAAATTCATTGCAATGTTATTTTTTCCCCCAGATGTTAATATTTTTCACACGTGTAGTAAAAACAGGCAGGCTTTTAGATTATATACTGTACTGAAGTTAGTAATAGTCTGAGGGGGGATATAGAGGACAGGGAGACAGAGGGAGAGGGGAGGAGAGAGAAGAGAGAAAATGATAGTGTATTTACAGGACACCAAACAATTTTGTTTCCGGAATAAAAAGAATGCTATATAATTATATATTTATATATATTTATATATTTATATTGGAGTCCCGTACTGACTTAACCAACTCTGACTGATGCTGTTTTTGCATGTGTGTGTTGTATTGTCTTGTTTCTGGGTTGTACTGTAGTATATTGAGATGTGGTTGGATTCTGTTGCCTTCATGTTTGCAAAAAGTCCACATTCCAAATGTTCCTAATGTTGTGAACATTCCCCAGAACATTTTGGACCACCATTTCCTTTGGCTCCTAGTCAAACAGAGTGCACTACATAGAGAACAGGGGTTGTATTGGTTTGTTTAAGTTTAGTCATGCATATGTACGTACTGTATTGTATGTGTGTGTGTGAGTGACAGAGAGAGACACAAAAGATAGATGTTATGTACAGCAGTAATTTCGATTGAGTCCAGTGTGTTATGACTAGGAGTGTGTCCTGGTCAGTAGTAGTCTTTCTGGAGAGTGATAGAACAGAGAGAATGAGATGATGAAAATGAAAGACAGATGACAGGGAGGAGGGGTGTTACAAATGGGTGTTCTGGGATCTGAACATGACTGCTGGAATGTGAATTACAATTTCTGAAAAATATGTGAATATTTGCATTTTTTTTGCCACTGACAGTTGGAAGTGAGTGGAGCGCGTACAGTATGTACTGGAATCATTCACATTACTACGATCCTGTTAGGTGAACATGTGGGCGGTTTTATGTTAATGCATGCGTGATTGGGATGTGTGGTATCATGGAAACTCTACATGTTGTAAATGTTAGTGAAACCTGATGCCTGGTGTGTGTGTGTGTATGTGTTAGTGGACATAACAAGGTCATGTATGAAAGCACATGTATGTAAGCGAATCAAATCTCACTTCCCTGTTTTCAAAGCAGGTCTATCAGATGAAGCATTTCTGTTTTTACAGTAAGTCTCAGTTCTCCTGAATCTTAGATTTCTTTCCATTTCACCATCTCCCCGCCCGTCCGCCTGTCTGTCTTTCCCCCGCTCCTCCCCCTCCGGCTGTTGTGAAGAACTGAAGCTTGTGAAGACAAATGGAGGTTCTCCTCTAACCCTCCCCAGCCCCTCCCTAGATGAAGTACTCCTTCTTGTCTTCCGCTCCAGAATGGCCGCCCTCGGCGTTGATGATAGCGGTGTCTGCATCAGGAGCGTCGTCTGACCCTTTGGCCTCATGGGTAAGATATGTCCCTGTGGACAAAGACAGGCCGCAAGGTCAGAGAGCACCGGCGTGACGTGGGCAACTCATTATCATAGTGTTAGAGTGGTGATGGAGCTCATTATCGTAGTGTTAGAGTGGCGATGGAGCTCATTATCATAGTGTTAGAGTGGTGATGGAGCTCATTATCATAGTGTTAGAGTGGTGATGGAGCTCATTATCATAGTGTTAGAGTTGTGATGGAGCTCATTATCATAGTGTTAGAGTGGTGATGGAGCTCATTATCATAGTGTTAGAGTTGTGATGGAGCTCATTATCATAGTGTTAGAGTGGTGATGGAGCTCATTATCATAGTGTTAGAGTAGTGATGGAGCTCATTATTATAGTGTTAGAGTGGTGATGGAGCTCATTATAAAAGTGTTAGAGTGGTGATGGAGCTCATTATAATGGGTTTGGAGTGGTGATGGAGCTCATTATAATAGTGTTAGAGTGGTGATGGAGCTCATTATAATGGGTTTGGAGTGGTGATGGAGACCATTATAATAGTGTTAGAGTGGCGATGGAGCTCATTATAATGGGTTTGGAGTGGCGATGGAGCCCATTATAATAAATGGGATTGAAGTGGTGATGGAGCTAATTATAATAAATGGGTTTGGAGTGGTGATGGAGGAGCTCTTTATAATAAATTGATTTGGAGTGGTGATGGAGAAGCTCATTATAATCAATGGATTTGGAGTGGTGATCGAGAAGCTCCTTATAATGGCTGTCAAGGGGTGTTAAAAAGACCATAGAATTACGTAAATGGTCTCAGTAATGATAAATCTGGGTTAAGAATCAATGCAATTACAGTGGCAGGAGCCTGAAATCCAGACCTGTTTGTGATAACAACTGACTCGAATAAACTTTGTTATGTAAAACACTAGAGCGGTGAGGAGGGGAAAGGTAGCACAACTGACAGGGGTAATGGAGAGGAAAATGTAACTATAGAGAACAAGTGAAATAACTAGTAAAGCAAATTGTATATGTTGCTGTACATGTAATATATCTGAAGGTACAGCATATGTAGTATACGTTCAGGTGAATGTTAAGGTATTTGAGGCATGTGGTGAGGTATATGATAATTTATACACACCTTAAGGAATAAGTAGGAGTACATGTTAAGGTATATGAGTTTTAAGTTGCGGTATATGTTGAGGTATATGACGTATATGACGTTCATGTAAATTTATATGACACAGTATACATAACATATCGTGAGGAATAAGTTAGCGTACAGGTGTTAAGGTATGTGGAGTAGGTGTTACATTGTATACAGCGGGGGAAGAAGCCTCACCTTTGTGTCTGATGAGGTATCTGCCCAGGACGATGAGCAAACAGAGCAGGATGAAAACAATGACGGCCACGACTCCTCCAATCACAGCGTGGTCCACTCCTGACGAGGTGGACATGGCGGTGGGGTCTGACGGAGACACACACACACACACACAGAGAGAGAGACGTGGACAGAGATAGGAGGTAAAGAGATGTCAGGGCAACGACCCAACACCAACGTTTGAGAACAGGAAGCCGAGCGAGGGATACAATAACCAGGACAAACCAGAACTGGATGCATTCAACCCAAAGGCCGGAAAAGAATAAAGCACATTCATTTATGCATCCTTGGGGCCGTTGCTAGATCACTTCCTTGTGTGTGTGTGTGTGTGTGTGTGTGTGTGCACCGTATTTCTTGGACAAGGCTCACTTGTAAAATATATGTAAATCTCAATGTGACCTCTGTTTAAATATAGGATGAAGAAATATAATGCAATTCTTTTGGCTAGGTAGAAATTCAAGCGGGTTGAATGATTTGCATATGCGAGTGGCTGATCATCAAACTGCAGCAGTCTCTCAGTCTCAAGAAACATCATGTTAATTGCCTCTGTTAGCTCACAAATCACCTATTTAACTTGGCACAGCTTTTTATCAAACCCTCTATGAAAGCCACTGTCATTCGGAATGACTGTCACCCAAATATGGCTGGGACAGAACTGTAGGACAGGCAAGACTCACTGAGTACGGAGAGGCTGAGGTACAAAAGGAAGAAACAGAGGATTGAGCTAGAGACATCACCGTACCAGGCCTTGATAATAAACCAAGGGAGAGAGTGGGACATAGTCAACATTCTGCATCCCCAATGGAACCTATGTGCACTACATAGGGAACCGGGTGGCATTTGGGATGCAGAAACACAGCCAAACGAGAGCCAAACCAAAGGGAGGAGAGAGTGGGAGACTCCTGACAGGTAGTGGTCGTAAGGGAGGAAGGAGAAGACAAGGAGGCTAGTGAGGAGGTGGAGAGAGATAGGGAGAACAGAGAGTGAGAGAGGGTGAGGGGAATAGAGGGAGAAACACAGACCGAGAGGGAGAGAGAGCAGAGAAAAAGAGAAACATGGAGAGAGAGTCCTTGCTGAGAAGGCAGTATTGTGAATTAGCACCTAAATCCTGCTGTCAACACCACCTGGAAAAGGAGATGGGATGCATCCCAAAAAGGGCCCTACTTTTGACCAGGGCCTATGGGGGTCCCCATAGCTCTCCAGTCAGAAGTAGTGCACTATGTGGGGAATTAGGGACAAACTGGAACACACTTGGGAACAAAAAGACAAGACAGAAACTCTGAGACTGACCCCTTCATATTACACACGCAGTGTTAATGACCACCTAAAGATGTTAATGTCCAACGTTGAGTGTTTGTCTGTATGTGAGTGTGTGTGTGTGTGTGAGAAAGGAAGAGAAAAAGAGCGAAGGTGAAGGGCAGATCAATAAATCTGACTGGAGTATGAAAGCATTTATTGGAGAGTTCAGTTCACACTCTCCCAAGACCACAACTACAACTTATTTCAGGTGGAGGCCAATAGACCCACAGACAGAAATACAGACGGACAGACGAACAGACAGACGGACAGGCGACAGTGAGAAAAATACCTGCAATGCCGTCTGGACCATCTTCTTAAGAGGATGGATGACATGGAAAGATGGGTGGATGAATGGGTGGACAGGCGAGTGTTAGCGGATCAGAAAGCAAGAGGAGCAGTGGACAAAAAGAGGAAAGAAAAAAGATATAACATGAAAACCGTGAGGGTGAAGTGATGTTGAGAATGGAGACCTTTGCTCCAGGGGGAAGTTTCCTCTGGAAACACATCAAGGGTTTTCAATGCTAACGCTAACATACAAAACCAAGATCAGTGGATGGGGGCAACTCCAGCCTACGTCTAGACCCTTCCCTTATTGTAAATCTACACCCTCATTAGTAAAGTTCACCTGGTCTGTGTTGTTGCTCCATGTACCCTCCTCATTACAGTCTACCCGGTCTATGCTGTTGTAGATCTATACCCCCAGTAAGATCTACCTGGTTTAAGTTGATTTAGCCCTACGTACCTTCACTGGTAAAGTCTACCTGTACAGTCCAACATGCCAATGTGAGTTTGTGTGAATGTGTGTGTGCGTGCACTGAGATAATTTACCTGTAAAACTGTAAACTCCATTCAGCAGTATGGGAACTGAAGAGGGAGTGAGGGAGACAGGAGGAGGGGGAGTAACAGAGGGAGCAACGCTGGAAGGAGGAGTGGAAGGAGAAGTGAAGGGGGAGGAGGGAAAGTGTTGATCCGGAAAGAGAGAGTTGGAAAGAGAGCTAGATGGAATATTGACAGGAGGATGAGGAGATGAGAGAGAAGGAGTAAGAGGGGAGAGGGAGGGAGAGGTAGAAGAGGAAGAAACAGCAGGAGGTGAGGGGGAGAGAGGGGGAAGAGAGGTGACCAAGGACGTAAAGGAGACAGAAGGGGTGAGGTCAGAGGGGTAGGGAACAGTAAAGACAGGGGCAGTGGAGCCAGACATGGTTGGTATGAAAGAGGGGGGTGGAGAAGTGGAATCAGCGGAGGGAAAGGGTGGGGCAGAGTCAGAGGGTGGAGCAGAGGGTGGATAGAAAGTGGTGGGGAAATGGACGCTTGAATCATCTGCATAGCCTTGGATAAACGAGGAGACATGAAGCCCGTGAGGGAATATGGAGAGTTGGAGGGGAGTGACATTGGCCGTTGGAGAGGTGGAGGAGAGTAACATTGGCCGTTGGAGAGGTGGAGGAGAGTGACATTGGCACGGCATTCAGGATGGATGGATAAATGTCGCAAACAAGCAAAGGAGCGAAGCGTAAGGTGGATGGTGTGATGGATAAAGAGAAATAAACAGAAAAGAAATGTGAAGAAGAAAATCGGAAAAGTAAAAGTAGTAGTAGTACAAACTACTCAACAATAGAAATAAAAAACAAAAAAACAATGAAGAAGACCGAAGGAAAAGATGCTTTATAACCCTGCCCTCTCCCTCTCCTCCCCTGGGAGTCAGTACCTTGCACCAGCAGTGTGTACTCTCCCTGCACCTTCCCAATGCCGTTGTCGGCCTGGCAGAGGTATACGCCGTTGTCCGATTTGTTGAGCGCCTCGAAGCGCAGGAAACTGCCGTCGACCTTGGCCTGCAGGGGGAGCTCTCCGTCCTTCTTCTGCCATACGTACGAGGAAGGCCTGGGAGAGAGGAGCAGTGAGACAGAGACAGTCGGATGAACGGGAGATGGAACTAAATAATAACCAGAAATGAGGGAAACGAGGACCGTGTGTAACACATTTACAGCAGGATGATAATCTGTCATCATAGCCTAAGGGGAGCCATCTTGTTTGGAACATAAACTATACGAGTACAGGATTTGTTGATTAATCAATATTTAAGACTACCCCTACACCTATGGCCTAATGTGGCTGATCAAAATACACTTCCTGTTATACATAATAACCTTCTTCCAGAGTAATACAAACCTGCTGCAGGATTATTTTACTCCTGTATTAAAACGGGTCGAATACAGATCCTACACCTGTACGTGTCCTGGTGTATTACAGAGAAGGAACAGTATATGGATGGATTGACTGCCAAGTTTGCAATTATGTTCTAAGCCTGCAGCATGTAATGCTATCATCTAGGGCTAACCGTGTTCCAGAATGGACTGAACTTTATAACTGACTACTAATGCAGAAGTGGTATGCAATTGCAAGCACTCCAGGGTCTGCTGAGCAAACCGTTGGGAGTGGACCAGCATACAATGGTATGGAGCGTAGCGCAACAGACCGCGATAGTCGTCCACTAGAGGGCGCACGTTTCATTCATTCGGTTCAAGGAAACAGCCCTTGTTCATCACTCAAGACACTGTCAGAAGTTGCCAAAGACATTGCAGCCACCTGGACCGCGCCATAACTGTGCGGTAAAACATCCCCTGTTTGTATGCTGCGTTTTAATGTGAAACGTAATCAACGTGTCAGTCGGACCGTTACAGAGACGGATGCTAAGATTCACAGCCTCTGAAATGTTGCCATGGTGATTTAGTTTGATTGACAGCCGGGAGAAAGTCTGTATCTGCCGGTTCGCTAGGCCTTTACTGAAAAGAGCATGTTCTCTCCATCTCTGTCTTCTGCCTCTCGTCCTCCCTCGCCAGCCTGTTGGATATTCTGACATTGTGCGGCCTGTTAAGCCCCTCCCCCCTTACGTCTCCCTGTCACTCACGCACCGACTCTCTATTCAGACAAACTATCTGAAGAATCCTGTTGTGGTCCTAAATGGCACGCCGTCCTCTAAGTAGTGCGCAGGGCCGGTCAAAAGTAGGGCACACCATAGGGAGCAGCTTTCTATTTGGGCCAGATCCCTGTGACAGCCCGACGCATAACCTGAAAGGCTGTGGTGTCACTCGGTCGCATGGCGCATTTGTCTCATACAGTGGAACGTGTTGGGCATACGTGGCTTTAAGAACAAATAAGGGGGAGGAGGAAGGAGATATTGGAGGAGGATGGAGATATTGGAGGAGGAAGGAGATATTGGAGGAAGGAGATATTGGAGGAGGATGGAGATATTGGAGGAAGGAGATATTGGAGGAGGATGGAGATATTGGAGGAAGGAAATATTGGAGGAGGATGGAGATATTGGAGGAGGATGGAGATATTGGAGGAGGATGGAGATATTGCCCCCGGGGACAGAGGTAGGTAGTAACTGGCCTTCTGACCAATCACGCGGGGCACATACTGGGTCCCAGTCGGAGTGCAAACCCGCGAAAACAAACCAACGCAACCACTTTCAAATGGAGGCGCATTTAGGTGAGGGAAGAGGAACACGGGGGGGGGGGACAGCAGGAGATGGGAGGGGAGGTGGGGAGGAGGAAAAGGTGCAAAGCAAGATAGAGGAGTATTATTGGGAGAGGACGAGGAGGAAGAGGGGTAGATTGGACACGGCTGTGACAGTGAGAGCGGTTGAAGTGAGTGGGTGACATTGACATATCAGAGATGGGCAGATAGAGGGGGACAGAGGGCTCGCCCCCAATACCGCCCCGCTCTCATTCCCTACCCCTATAGGCAGCAGTCTACAGTAGTACACTGAAATGGAGGGAATAGGGTGATATTTGGGCAGGCCATGTTGGGATGGAGGACAGGGGAAAAGAAGAAGAGGAACCGATCAATAGACTGACTGGTCTTAAGGCAGTTTCATCTATAATGCAGATCTACAATGTGTGTGTGTGTGTCCACGAGAGCAGTGTAAGCATGTGTGTGTGTGTCTTACTCAGGGTTTCCATTGCCTATACACTGCAGGTGGAACTTGTCTCCCTCTCTGGGTAGATCACTCTCAGGCTGGATGGCTACGTCAGGAGTGACTGGAAAAACAAAATCATAACAAAAAAACAAGCATAACACTTTACCATCTTATACCGAATACCTGAGTCCTGGAGAAGATACATACTTGTACACACACACGCACACACCCACACTCTTCCCGACAGTTATGAGCAAAACGGACATGAAGCCAAACCCATTTTGAATATCAACAGCGTGGTGTACATGTATGTCTCCTGCAGGGGGCAGTACTGTTATTGCCAACAGGACTGCAGGGAGATGCGCACGGACACAATGGCATGAGGATTCTTATTTTAGACTAGCACATTGCACTTCGCTATCTCCCCCCGCTTGCCTCTGACATTCTCACAACGGAACAGGGCCATTGTTTGGACTATGTGGATTATTTACATGTCACTGCAGTGGCACAGCGCGGCCAGTGGGGGCAGCACTTACACAGCACTCTGATGGGCTGTTCGCTCCTCTTGTCCCCAGGTAATAGGGAGGGGTGGTCAACAGCACAGGCGATGACAGTGTTATCATCGCTACGGCCCACCGTCAGAGTCAACTCACTGCTCACAGTGTAGGTCGCCCCGTCGAGGTTGGACTCCACCACATCAGGACGGCCTGGACGGACATAGGCAGACACACACACACATTGTCACTATAGATACTGCCGTTTACTGTCACTGCATATGATGGAGACATACACTAACACTACCACTGTATGAAAAGTGAGTTCAAATGAGCTTACATTCAAGATACAGTAAAATCACCAACTCATTTTTTTAACATCCCTGACAGACTTATTCAGTAACATCACTGAAACTCCTATTCAATAACATCACTGACAGACACAATCAATAACATCACTGACCAACTGATATTTTGTAACATCACTGACGACTCATTCAGTAACATCACTGACAGACACAATCAATAACATCACTGACCAACTCATATTCTGTAACATCACTGACGACTCATACAGTAACATCACTGACAGACCTTCTATTCAGCAGCATCACTACCAACTTATATTCAGTAATATGAAGGGAAAAGGAAGCCACTTTGGACACATTAATTTCAACCCAATGTAAAAAAAAGATTTCCCATCAGCTGATCAATAGCCCTTACACTTACATAGCGAACGAGAACATTCACATTTAAAGCCTCTTCACAGCTCTTACTCTGACATTCTTCACAATTAAAGTCCCTGCAGCTACACTTCTCTTTCTGCAATCACCCAACCATTTCATCATCCTTTTTTTCCTCCTTCTCCTTCACTGACCGTTCCTGAGATTTGATATTTTTCGGTGGCTCTCAAAATGCCAGGCCATTCCCTACATAGTACAGCATTTGGACCAGGGCCCCATGGGTTCTAGCTGCCTCTAGAGACAGTTCAATAGTAATGCTCTGGTCAAAGTTGTGCACTACATAAGGGTTAGAGTGCCCTTGAGAGGGGAAGCAGACATCTTTACTCTTTTTCATATGTCCTCTCATGTCCCTCTCATAGTTCTCTTGAAAGTCGTTTTTGTGTCATTTAGCAGCCACTCTTGTTCCGAGCGATTCAGAGCAATTAGGGGTTAAGTGCTTTGCTCAATGGCACAATAGACTGTTTTCCACACGTCTGACTGAATCACTGGTTCCTGGTCAAACAGTCGAACCACTAGGCTATCTGTCGGCCCTCTTCTCTCTCACCCTCCTACTCGCCCTCCCCTACGAGGCTCTTACCTCTGTAAGCCTATCAAAGAAGTGAGTAGGAGTCTATGTACTCATGTCTTTCAACGGGCTACTCAGAGCCCTCTACAGGCATATCTCAGAGGGCATTCGATTCTTCACACAGCGCACTGCATCCGGCCCGAGCTGGGAATGGGGGTCCAGGCTCCGTACGGCAGGGTGTCACAGTAACACACAGACCCATGATCCTCCACTCCCCGGCCTCTCCCTGCATCCTTCATCTGTAATACTGACTGAAGGACCCTGTGTGTGTGAGTGTGTGTGCGTGTGTGTGTCTAGGCACGGCTCCACACAATCAGTCAGACAGGGTTGAGCTCCTAAAGTCTCCAGTGCGCCTCGCAGGCTCTCCTTCTGTTTCCTCACGGTTTGTCAGGAACCAAGGCTGCTGAATCTATCCTAATAGAACATACTGGGTGTGTCCTAAACGGCCCTGTTCACTGTTTACCGTGCACACATTGTGACAGGCCTTGGTTAAAGAAGGTGCACTATAGGGTATAGGGTGATGCTTGGGACGCCTCTCTCCCT
>JACXGK010004572.1:0-37431 GCA_016801125.1 Novumbra hubbsi
AGGGCAGGGCTAGGGCAGGGCAGGGCTAGGGCAGGGTTAGAGCAGGGCAGGGCTAGGGCTGGGCTAGGGCAGGGCAGGGCTAGGTCAGGGTTAGAGCAGGGCAGGGCTGGGGCAGGGTTAGAGCAGGGCAGGGTTAGAGCAGGGCAGGGCTAGGGCAGGGCTAGGGCAGGGCTAGGGCGCAACATTGAGGCTCTGTTAATGTTAAAAGTTAATGGTAGTCATTTCAGTTTTATTTTTAAAGCATAAACCCAGAAGACGTTATTTAATCACTTTAGCTCCCTGAAATTACTGCTTAAAATTGCGAGGAAAACAAATCAGTACACAGCTCTTTTACACAAGTTGATCCTTCACGATTTAAATCAA
Source organism: Novumbra hubbsi (assembly GCA_016801125.1). NCBI lineage: Eukaryota > Metazoa > Chordata > Actinopteri > Esociformes > Umbridae > Novumbra > Novumbra hubbsi. The sequence continues at coordinate 364 of JACXGK010004572.1, forward strand.
ATATGTGGTTTGATATACTTGCAGTCATTTATTCTCAGTACTGAATATAAAATTGTAGGCCTAGTCAGGCCTTGATAAACAAAATTACATTATGCTTTTACTGCTGTTTGTGTAAACAAGTAAAAAAAATATGTCTTCATTGCGGTCACATAGATTTGCAGAAGTAACAAACCATCACACACTTCATACCTTCATGTTGCATATTATAAACAAACTTGACAAAGTTGTGGAGGTATGTTTGTTGCTTATTTATTTAAGCTATAAGCAGGTTCAGGGTCATTACAACTGTTAAAATATAATATTTATTTACATTTTTTAAATGAGATTTACAGTTAGGGTTTAAAATGCAAATCTGTTTCCCCTTACCAAGCATCCACAGTCAAATGGTATTCCTGGTATGGGTCTAGCAGCTCTGTCCTTCCCCCGTTATTTATGAGGCCACTAAACTGAATGTAAAGTAATTAATATTGGGTTTATTCATCTCAGGCCAAGTGTATGTACATAGATCTCAGTGGAGCAGAGGACGGCTCGATCTAGCCCTGAAAATCCCTAGAGATTTAAATCTAAACATGTGCATTCCCTCTGGAAACATACAGCTGAGGGCTTCCATGCAACAGAGACATTCACTTTAAAATGACAACAACCCTTTACAATTTTACCCAAGGCCCAGATTTGTTCCTGATCAGGAAAAACACACGGCCAGGAAGAACTCTGTCACGTGAAACACTTTAGTTATATATTAAGGAGTGTTAATGTTTCCTGTAGATTGTGCTATATGTTGATTGTATTGCATGGGTAAAATGCTGTGATGTATTGCTTTCTTGGCTAAGCCTACCTTGCAAAAGAAACAGTGTCTTATTAATGGATTTTTCCCAGTTAAATAAAGGTTAAATAAATAACATTTAGCTAAGACAGCGCTCATCACATCCCATGGCTTCCAATGCCTGTCATAGGGCTTGAAGAGGAAAGCCTGATCCCGTCAAAACAGCTTGAGCAGTGGGCAAAAGGTGATATGGAGGAAAACAATGGCTGACAGCATCTCATTTCGCAGGGTTCCCCTGATGGGCCTGTCCAGAGGCTGGGGAGAGAAGGTCTCTCTGTCATCGGTCTCTTACTCCCGTTCTCTATTCGGTTCTCTCTCTCTGCGTCAGTCTCTCTCTCCCGTTCTCTATTCGGTTCTCTCTCTCTGCGTCAGTCTCTCTCTCCCGTTCTCTCTATTTGGTTCCCGTTCTCTCTGCATCAGTCTCTCTCTCCTGTTCTATCTACTGGGTTCTCTCTCTTCGTTCTCCCCCAGTCTCTCTATTTGGTTCTCTGTCTTAGCGTCAATCTCTCTCTTCACTCTGGCAGGCAGCTCTGCTCTATCTCAACTCTTCCTGAAAGTCAGCTCTTGATGCGCATGTGACCCCTTCTCTTTCCTGTTGCAGCATGGGCCTGCAATGGGAACGAACGCACCCTGTCGGGTGTTAGCTGATACCTCGTTCTGGTGAAGAGCAAAAGGAGATTTTAAAAAAGAAAAGAAAAAACGATTTAACCGTCCCATTTTGAAAGCCGGGATGCATATGGCTGGAAAACGTCTGGTTCTGAGTGGGGCTAAAGGTGAACCTTTTACAGACTGCAAAAAGTGTTGTTCTTTTCTCTGCAAAGTGTGCTGCTCAAGAGGCTCCAGTAACACAGCTAATATCAGCAAAGCTTGTTTCTAACTCTCTGGAGGTGAGGGGGCGGGGTGGGCAGACAGCAAAGCAGAGGTGTGGGGCCTTTGCGCACTTCTTTGTCAGACATCATTTCTGTCCAGGCCCAGGTTCCAGAATCAATCAAGCAAATGTGTTTATGAAGCCCTTTTTACATCAGCAGTTGTCACAAAGTGCTTTAAGAGTAAAAGTAATAATTATTAAATACATATGGGCTGAGTCCAGAGTCTATAAAGCCTAATCTGAGCAATACAGGGACAGTCCAGGGTTGGTTGAGAAGGGAGTCAGCAGAGTGGCAGTTTGGATCATCATGTATCATCTTAATCTGGGTTAGGAGGGGGGTCAGCCGAGTGGAAGATGGAATCCGCAACACAACCAGGAAGGCTGGTTGTCTTTTGGGCCTGATACCACAGATGAGTTGGCCAAGATCTCTTGTTCCCCTATGTTGAAACGGAAGAGGGAGACAAGGAACAAATAGAGGGCAACCCTACCCCCACGGCACAATAATCTAGCGGCATAAAACCTTGTTCCTGAGACAGTGACAAAGCAGACTCTGAGATGGGGGGCCTGGGGGGCATTGAGCTCTGCTCACAGCTACTCCCTGTAGGTCACCTGGGAGACACATCACATTCTCCTGGATAGCACAGCAGCCCCCGAGACCAGACCAGCATGACCAGCATGACTTCCATTTTCGTTTGACCCACTCTGCTCTGTCTGGCAAAGGATAACAGAAATTGTTCCATATTTGTGAGGATTCTGTGAATAGCATCATGCATGAAAAACTGTTGCGGATACTTCTAAAGATGAATTAATGAGTTCAATGAAAAGTCTGTCTTTTTACTCCAGTATCAGACAAAAATGCTATACTTCAGACGAGCAATCCTGAGAGAATGTTCTTTTATTCAGTTATTTTGCTGACAGATGGGAACTTTGTTTGTTTCTGCTTGGGTGGCTCTCTTGCTGAGGTCACGTGATTGTCAGCCTGTGACTCAGCAGACATGTTGATCTGTAAGATGCTACTTTTCATCACTCTTATCCAGCCAAATAAAACATTCTAAATTGAGATTCAAAACAACATGTTCAACTGCCCACCCCTTCCAAAGCTTTTCAACAAGGATGTTTGGTATGGAATGTTAGAAAACACGTACCAATCTGACCAATCAATCTCACTGCTGGCTTGCCACACACTAAGCAGAGTTGTCCTGGTCGGTCCCTGGATGGGAGAACAGATGTTGCAGGAAGCGTATGGGTTGAACAGCTAGCATGGGTACCCCTCCCTCTGAAGATCAAACATCAATGTCCCAGTGAAGCAAAAGGGACATTACCCTGCATAGAATGAATCTTTTGTATGTTACGGTGTCCATACGGTGGCAAAAGGTATAATCTGGCTCTGAAAACACAAAGGGCAATGCTGTAAAGAAAAAATAAATGTTGTTTGTTTTGACAGATGCTATACGTCAGAGAAATATATATATTTTTTATGAATAATAAAAATATTCACTGTGATATTTCCAGAACAATATGTCTCCGTGTATAAATATTTCTCAAGAAATGTAGAAATATACAGTGGGCCTCCATGAAAATAAATAAAAAAATGTGTAAAAAATTTAATATATTTCACATTACACATACTAAATCCCATCTAACATTTCTGTCCTGTAAATATATTTAATTTATTCCAACCTGGTCTCATTGCAATACGTAAACTTAAAACAAAAATTCTTTGACAGACAAATTTGTAAAATATTGCATTAGGTGAAGTAATAATTATTGGAATATGTACACTATTCTACGAAAACAAATTTGTAATATATATATATTGTGAAAGTAACATTAGAGAAATAATCCTGTAAAAAATGAGATTGTCAGGATGTGTTTGAAAGCCACATGGTTGAGCTTTACTGACGGTGCACTACCAACTGCTCCTCATAGGGACGTGCTGTTAGGGATGGGAGTAGTGGTGTTACCAAGGTCGCTACAATATGCTACTGTAATGTTCTGTGTCCTTCGTTCTGTGTTTTTTGGTGTTCGATGGTCATGTTGTTTTGTTTCTGAATGCAGCCCGGTTCTCCCGTAATTGGCTACACCTGTTTCCTATGGGGTGTTTCCTATATATGTCGATCGTTTCTGTTCGGTTAGTGTGAGGTATTGTACGTTTACGTCTGTACTGAGCCTCAGCCTTTCGTTGGATTTATTCTCTACCAGTCTTTTTTGTGTACCAGTTCCCTGCCTGCCCTCAACTACGACTCTTGCCTAGCCCACACCTGTTTTCTACGCCTACCAACACATTCATTACACCAACACATTCATTACAGCTATGAGGGATTTGGTTTTCTAACCATAACCCTAACCTTAACCCCAGTACTGTAATACCTAACCCAAACCCTAACCTTAACCCCAGTGCTCTAATACCTAAAATTAACTGTAATGTTAAAAGCATTTATTACATATTGTAGTAACCTGGCCATTACTGGTCTACCAAAATCCACAGTCCCTGTACGGCACAGCTGGTTGGGATGGGTGTTTTTGTAATGTATTTCGTAATATATGATACGTTTTAGTAGCGTTCGTAACATATCATATTTTTTTGCAGCATTTTAGCCAATTGTTGATGTATTATACGTTGGTAGCGCATTGTAATGTAAACTAATGTAAACTAACATATTATACAAAATCTGGTGCCATAGATTTACGTATAACAGTTTATTTCAATGAGAACAGGTTGTCTATTCTAATAAAAATAATCTCTGGGTTGTGTGTGTGTTGAGAGTTGACTCTATACCAAAATTAGTAAACCCATAGTAGGGTTTATATTTCGGCCACACCCTGGTTCAACAGAACACACACCCTCAGCCTATAAAAACTCTGGGTCAGAGAGGCTGGTTCATTTCTATTTACTACAGGAGCAACATTTTAACATTTTCCCAACAACAGAATGGCCAAGTGTGTGCTAATTTGATGAAGTTGAATTTGTACTTTTGCTCTCCTACATGCCATGCCAACACACTCGCACACACACACACTTACACACACAGCGGGGCATTACAAGTATCATCCATAGCTTTGATTGAATTAAAACACAAGGCCTTTTCCACTTTGCCTATCATACTAGAGGCCCATCTCATCTTTCCATCTGCCCTGCTGGCTAAGCTCCTGGATAGGGCCCATAATGCCCGGCCCTGGCCTTCTCAGGCCCTGCACTGTGGAGAGGACAGCTCTCAGATCTCCTTACACGTTATTAGCTCCTAAAGCCTACCACGTGTTGCTTCCATGGTGGAAAAAGTCTGCTCTGTTTTCTCGTTAGAACAGAAAAAAATCTAATTACCCCAATCCAAGACATTCGCAATAACAAAGCAACCATCCAGGGTGGTGAGAATATGCCACCTGCATTGCGGATGGATGGAATTCCTCTTCCTGTGAGCTATGAGGTGGGGGGCTGCTAGAGAGTAGGGGTCTACATCACTCAGTTCACTGAATGTAGAGGGAGCCTTGACCCAACTCATGGCGGCCTGGGAAATAGTGTAGTCAGTACGTTCACTGGTGGTGGAGGTGAAAAGAAAAGTGAGATTTTCTGAGAACAAACCCTCATGGGACTAAAGACTTTGCAGCAGAGACAGGAGGTAGTAAATCATGGGTTCATTAATTAGTTTTTGTTTTTCTCTCAGTGTCAACACTGTTATTTTTAGAGCAAGCTCAGTTAGAGTGTCTCACTCAACAGCTGTGATCCACCTGGGACATGGGTGTTGAGGAGGAAAGGATGTGAAGGGGAAATGCTGTAACCCGCCCATGGATACCTTTCTTGGGGCTTGGGTGCAAAGAAGTACCCTAATAACTGTGGGTAGGGGAGTACCCTAATAACAGTGGGTAAAGTAGTACCCTAATTACAGTGGGTAGGGGAGTAGGGGAGTACCCTAATAACAGTGGGAAAGGTAGTACCTTTCCCACTGTGGGTAAGGGAGTACCCGAATAACAGTGGGTAGGGGAGTAGGGGATTACCCTAATAACAGTGGGTAAAGGAATACCATAACAACAGTGGGTAAGGGAGTACCTTAATAACAGTGGGTAGGGGAGTACCCTAATAACAGTGGGTAGGGAAGTACCCTAATAACAGTGGGTAAGGGAATACCCTAATGACAGTGGGTAGGGGAGTGAGGTAGTACCCTAATAACAGTGAGTAAGGGAGTGTTTTAAATAGTAGGCAAGGGTGTGAAGTGGTCCCACAGATCACATCTCAAACATAGATTGGGCTCAACCTGAACTATAAGCATTTTTTTTAAGTCAGGACTTCAACTGTCAAGTACTCACTTTCCACAACCCTTCCTGCTTCACTAGTACACACTCACCCGCCTCTGCTGACACACAGAAACACACTAATCCTCTCAAACATCCACACACTAGTGCTGATTGTGTTTCAGTACGTTCAAAGCTCCCAGTGTGGTGTACTGGACTGTTTCATGTGAGAGGGCTGTTGACTGCAGACACCAGATCCTCCTCTGATACAGTTTATGTATTTTTGTAACATGCATGTTTTGAGAACGGGATCCGCATGCCAAACATTTCATTTCATTGAGGACATAGAGCGGGATGAAGTGCAGAGTGTGAAGCTCTGTGTCTCTAAGAATAATAATAATACAGGTCTTTGTAGCTACCACCGTGTTGAAACCTCAGCTCGCCACCATCATAGGAGGCAAAAATGAATTCCTGTCTCGAGATGCCAAAAGCTGTTAGACTTAACGCCAGCACTCCCCCCTCCGGCAGGCTTCTATGAGAAGGGAACAGAGGGAAAATGAGGGTTCTTTTATGGAAAGAGCAGCTTGCACCCAAACTACAGGGCACAAAAGAGAGAGAGCAGAGCAGCAAAACATTTGAATGTTTTCATTTAAGACGGAGTAGGTGATTAAATCAGGGAAGATAAACATGTCCCTTGGTGACGGGCCTTAGCAACGCAACAATGCGTCTTTGCTGCGACAAAGAGGCATTCAGTTGGAGGACTCGATGAGAGAACGAGAGCTGCCTTTTCTCTTTCACATGACTAGCCAGTGTAGGAGGCCCCAGGTTGCACCATTCACGTCTGCCCTCATACCTCTGATAAACAGGCAAGCAGGCAGAGGGGTTTTAGTTATGCCTATCTACACCGTGTAAAGGCTGCCTCTCTTCCACTGAAGGGCCGTCGATGACTGTAGCTGACGGGTAACAGTTAAAAGTTACAACAGCAGATGGAAAAACCTTTCGAAAGCAAAGCAGCGCTTACCTTCACACCCTTCAAGTGGCCACAGAAGAAAGTCAGCGGCTACATTTTTACAGCAACACATTTGAAAAAGCAAAACAAAGCAGGCCACATTTTAGCAATGAGCATATCCTGGGGGCGTTTCCTGTTGCAGGACATGGTACACGATGGGTCTCCCGCACCTGTCTGTCTCTCTCTCTCTCTCTATCTACCGCTCTCCCTTCCAGCACAATCCTCCCGCGTTCACCTCAGTAACACTCCCCCGCCCTCCGTCAACCTCCACCGAACACCTCTTAGCTGTCATCGCCACACGCTGACCGGAGCCCGGGGTTCCCGCACAGGGGAGGGGGGGAGGATGTTCTCTCCTTTCAGTTGGGGCCCAGCCTGCAGGTAAGACTGTCACCTTAGCACTGTGTTAACGGCACCTGACCAGCCCCCCCCCCCCCCCCCACTCCAGGGTACTTTTGTGGTCCACATTGTCACCTTGCAGCCCTGACGTCACTGTTGACATGCACACCCAGACACACACTCTGTGCCCTTCCGAACCCCATGATCACATTACCATCCTCAGACGGGCTGAAGAGAAAACAAAAAACACCTGGTTCTGTGTGTGAAAGCCCCTGTATGCGCCTCCTAGAGGCCGGGGCTGTTATTTATGCCCGCTAGGCTGAGGGAGATCCCCAGTGAGCAAGCATTCTGGGGTTCATGGGAAATCCTCCTCAATTCACTCATACGGGGAGATTTATTCCGGCGACTTAAGTTGTAGCACATGTATCTCGCAGGGATATGACTGCTGACCCTGAGCCATAGGAGTCATTTGTTTGGGAGTGAACGGGAACTGGGGGGGGTCCGTCCGGTGGCCTGCCAACTGTCGCACTGCCCACAGATGGCACAGCGCTACAGCTTGTGTCCCTCACGTCACAGTAATGTCAAGCGGGCTGGACTCACGTTACAGTCAGACAATAGCCGCCCGACGGGGTGACACGTCTCAGTATCGTCCCTTTGTACATTTTTTTTTTCCGAACTTGAAGATGGAAGGGCACATCTGAAGGATCCTGTGCGTGTCCTCCATTCCTATTGTCGTGGCGGTATTCGGTATCCACTTGGTGCCTATTCTTAGACCAGTTGTTCGTGGGATTATGGTGACATGTTTTCTTTTATTGCAGCTACAGCACCTTGAGTGTCCGTTGCCGTGGGGCAACTGGAAGTCACCCTGTGCAACATTATCTGATGTTTGGCTGTATTTAGGATTTGTACAGTGGTCACAAGATTACAAGGTGTTCAGTTTTGACTGGAGGTGTCGGCATATTTCCAGAAAGTACGTCGCCCATCTTTTAATTATTTTCCCCTTTCGAGTCAATATTGTCGATTCTTCTTCTTTAAATACAGTATATCAGATAATATATGTATCGTTGTGAACTTCAAGAGACCACTTGCGAAGATGGAGGTAGAGTTAATAGAGAAATTGATACAGTTCCAAAGATGGAAAAACATCTTGAACCACTGTTCCAGTGTCTGCCAGAGAGGATGAGGAAGTAAAGATATTATACACAATGGGCCATGTGGTTATTGTGACTATAGTAGAATAGCTAAATATTGAAATGAATCAGAACCAAATTAATGTGAAGTCTGTCATCGCGCTAATAAGGTATAAATTAGACTGGGTAGGAACACAACTGAAACAGCTGTTGCATTTCTTACAAAGAAAGAGGTCTCAATTCCACATATGCATCCAATCAAATCCAGAGGAAGAGAGGTCAAAGGTTAGGCTGCTAAGACCAACAAAACATCTGAGGATGGAGATAGAAATCTGGCATAGGCAATATTAGTCAGATAAGGATAAATTAGACCTTTCAAAAAGGCATCTCTCGTCAGCCCAGCACAGTACACCCTTGGGGGTTGAGTTCTGGATTCCCCAGCCCCAGGACTGGATCCCTCCTTTATCTCATCTAGACCACCACTGTCAGGGACATGCTTTGTGATGTTGCTCTCTGATCCCCACCCATCAGCTTGAACAGGAATCCATACAGCAGAGCTCCTTCCCTCCCTCACTGTAATCCATCCGTCCCACAAACACAGCAATTAACTCAGCTCAGCTGACGATTGACCTGGAGTGAAACATGTAATATTTTCCATCTTTTTCAAGGCGCCGTGGTTGAGAATCAAATTCAATGTGGGGATGTCAAATCAGGAATGGAATTAAATTAATCATAAATTGATTCAACACATGAACACAAGTGCATGAAATGTACTTTACCTAATATTTCTTTGGAATAAGTTAAGGTAGCCATGACTTTAATTACACTGGAAGCTCCGTCTTGGTCCAAGAACTATCACGTGACACAAAATAAAACAGCATGAACAAACCAGCGGCACAACCAGAAGAAAACAAAGCCAGGGGCATTTTACTAACTGCTGTACAATTAGTACAGGCCAAGATCATACCGCCTGTATTGTTTCAGCTCTCTAACAGCCTGGCAGACAGACCTTATGTTAGGCACTTAACCTGAAGAGCCCTGTCCTAGATACCTCCGTTAAATCCAAGTCATTTAGCGAACGCTGTTATTGAGTGACCTTGTGGGAGTGCTCGGTATATTACTTGAGCCATACCTGCGAAAAGTCTTTTTGAAATGAAAATGTATGGCCCTCCCTTCAGACAAGTCTAATTTCACGACCTTCCCCTATAACCAAAATAAGAATCAAAACCATTGCTCTTTTTGTAAATAGGGCGTGGACCTAATAGAAAGTGAGAGGAAAGTGATCTGGGTACTATAAAATGTTGTGCATAAATATCATCACATTTAAGCAGCTGCATAGAAGTGTTTTCTGAGGTTGCTTGCGCAGACATTTTGTTTGTCAATGGAGTCTAGAGAAAATGTAGACTTTTTGAATGAATTTAATGCGTTTAATGAGCAGCATCTGCACACCGGTAATAAATAGGCCTCATCTCTTCTGTTAAGAAAATGCTTTGCTCACTGTCTTTAATAATCAGGAGGAAGAAGAAGAAGGCTTTGGAGCCCACAATAGTTGTGACATTCCTCTAAAAAGGCCCAGGACACATTTAAAACAGTCATGCTTTGGACAAAGCCAGAATGATACAGAACCATTTGACGATGCCGACTCCTGCTGACCTCACCGCTGCTCCCTTCCACCAGAACCCTCCACATGTCTCCTTTGATCCAGGTCAGAGGAATTTAGTTTGGGATCAAGTTCCAAAATGCAAACAAAATAAGCTAGGATCAGTGATTTGCATCGTTTCTTTCTGCCCCTGTTTGCCTCGGTCATCCCAGCCCCTGTCACATGCCTGTTTAACCTCGCACTGCACATTTTTGAAGTCTCCCTAAACTGGAAATATATGTGGCTGTCATTCCTCTCTTAAAAGGCTTTCTAAAATGTCTGGTAAACAAATAGATAACAGAACACTTTGAGTTCCATCATATTCTATCTGATGTCAAGCTTCAGATTTGGCCATGATTGTAATACTGAAGGTGCAACATAATTACATTGAATCTGATAGAGACACCAAGCTGTACTGTGCTGCTTTTTTAATTGAAATGGCCAAAGCCTTTGACTCCTTCATTTATCTGCATCCATAGACTCAACAATCTTAGGTTCTCAGAGAACTGCCTTGTCTGGTTAAAAAATGAATTCATACTGTTTATAAGGTGTAAAATGTCAGACCTGCTGTCTAAACCATCGGCTGTTTCAAAGGAATTTGGGAATTTATTCTCTGTATACATCAATAATGTTATGCTGGACTCTATTATTCGTTTTTAAGGAGATTACTCTATCTTCTGGCCCCTCGTTAAACTGTCCATCCCCTGAACACAACTTATGTAACATACAACAACATGTCTCCAACTTATCCTCAATTTCAAGGAAACCAAATGCATTCTCATCAATGGGAAATGGTACTGTCACACTCAACGTTTTTCTCTCCTTACACCTTCAAATACAAGTTGTCTGAGCTCCCACTTGATCACTGCACTTACAATGCATATTATCCATTTGTATTCAGTCATGTGAAACAATTAGCACCATGGCAGGGCATAGATCCCACCATGGCAGGGCAAAGATTCCATCATGCAGGGCATGGATCCCACCATGGCATTGCAAAGACCCCATCATGGCAGGGCATGGATCCCACCATGGCAGGGCATGAGTCAATCATGGCAGGGCATGGATCCCATCATGGCTAGGCATGGATCCCATCATGGCAGGGCATGGATCCCATCATGGCAGGGCATGGATCCCATCATGGCTAGGCCTGGATCCCATCATGGCAGGGCCTGGATCCCATCATGGCAGGGCATGGATCCCATCATGGCAGGGCATGGATCCCATCATGGCAGGGCATGGATCCCATCATGGCAGGGCATGGATTCTTCACTTTTACACTTGTTTATTCACCCCTCTCGATCTCTCCTTCAGTCAGCAGTCGTGTACAGTGGGGCAAAAAAGTATTTAGTCAGCCACCAATTGTGCAAGTTCTCCCACTGAAAAAGATGAGAGAGGCCTGTAATGTTCTTCAACTATGACAGACAAAATGAGAAAAAAAATCCAGAAAATCACATTGTAGGATTTTTTATGAATTTATTTGCAAATTATGGTGGAAAATAAGTATTTGGTCACCTACAAACAAGCAACATTTCTGGCTCTCACAGACCTGTAACTTCTCCTTTAAGAGGCTCCTCTGTCCTCCACTCGTTACCTGCATTAATGGCACCTGATTGAACTTGTTATCAGTATAAAAGACACCTGACACAACCTCAAACAGTCCCACTCCAAACTCCACTATGGCCAAGACCAAAGAGCTGTCAAAGGACACCAGAAACAAAATTGTAGACCTGCACCAGGCTGGGAAGACTGAATATGCAATAGGTAAGTAGCTTGGTGTGAAGAAATCAACTGTGGGAGCGATTATTAGGAAATGGAAGACATACAAGACCACTGATAATCTCCCTCGATCTGGGGCTCCACGCAAGATCTCACCCTGTTGGGTCAAAATGATCACAAGAACAGTGAGCAAAAATCCCAGAACCACACGGGGGGACCTAGTGAATGACCTGCAGAGAGCTGGGACCAAAGGAACAAAGCCTACAATCAGTAACACACTACGCCGCCAGGGACTCAAATCCTGCAGTGCCAGACGTGTCCCCCTGCTGAAGCCAGTACATGTCCAGGCCCGTCTGAAGTTCGCTAGAGAGCATTTGGATGATCCAGAAGAAGATTGGGAGAATGTCATATGGTCAGATGAAACCAAAACAGAACGTTTTGGTAAAAACTCAACTTGTCGTGTTTGGAGGACAAAGAATGCTGAGTTGCATCCAAAGAACACCATACCTACTGTGAAGCATGGGGGTGGAAACATCATGCTTTGGGGCTGTTTTTCTGCAAAGGGACCAGGACAACTGATCCGTGTAAAGGACAGAATGAATGGGGCCATGTATCGTCCGTGTTGCCCAGCAACAGCCCCAAAACATCACTGCTTTAGAGGAGATCTGCATGGAGGAATGGGTCAAAATACCAGCAACAGTGTGTGACAACCTTGTGAAGACTTACAGAAAACGTTTGACCTCTGTCATTGCCAAAAAAGGGTATACAACAAAGTATTGAGATAAACTTTTGTTATTGACCAAATACTTATTTTCCACTATAACTTGCAATTAAATTCCTACAATGTGATTTTCTGGATTTCTGTCATAGTTGAAGTGTACATATAATAAATTACAAGCCTCTTTCATCTTTTTCAGTGGGAGAACTTGCACAATTGGTGGCTGACTAAATACTTTTTTGCCCCACTGTATGTATGGGCCAGTTAGATGTGGGGGCAATGTTTTGTACTAATGTTTGGTTTTATTTTGAATGCATGTTTCTTTTTTAAAGTTTCTTCAGGGAGATACAAATAAACAGGACATGTGCATATACTTTTTGTCTGTGTTTTTAATTTCATTTGCTCTTTCCCCAAAAATATATTTCACAGAGGACAGAAGCCAGAGAAGAATGTGTGGTAAAACCCTAAGTTATAGGAATACAAAGAATGACAAAAAAACAAGTTAACAATCGTCTCTGTCCTAAAACCAACTGTAATATGTATGGTGGCCAGTTGCTGCACTGATTCTCCTTAAAAGTCCTTTCATAGTTTGGACTCAATCATTCCCCCTTCATTCCTTTTCCATAATTGAAAGAACTTATATAATAAGAAACCAATCTTTTCAACGTATTAGATCTTCCATGTAAGGCCAAGTCCAAGGGTACGTTTGATTGGATGCATCAATTACTTTTAGGAGGTCATTTGCAGATTGACACATATAGCCAAAACATTGGACTGGCCCTCTGGTATGATTTAAAATGTCATTTATACCACTGATCAGTGAGCTAAACACTCAAGACACTGTACAAACTACATTAAGTCCAATAAGGTCTGGCTATGTCCTTAGTTAGCCAAGCCGTTTCAGTTTAGCCCCCTGTTCCGTATCGGTGGGGATTGGGTACTGGAAGAATGGAAACACATGCTGTTATTGGAGCTTCAGGAGCTGCTGCTGCCTGCTGCGCAGATGGATGATCTGATCCTCTTAACGTGGGCCAGACCACAGGCCAACAGGGGCCTTCGCTTTCATCACACGTACCTGTCTGGCTTATCTTTAGGCCTTCTGGAGGACGTGATGGAGAGGTGGGGGAGTACAGGGGAGCCAGGATGGGAGAGGAAGAAAGGGAAGTCCCAAGAGGCTGATTTAGGGTCTCGATGGGAGACGAGCTGTCCATCAAAGGAGGGAAATCCTTGACTTTTACACTCACACCTCACCCTTGGTGTCAGACGTCAGGATTTGAAGCTGACCCCTCTGTGTGAGACCACCCGTGTGGCCTGGCTTGATGCTTTTTTACACTGTTGCTCAAGATACATGTGTACTACTAGGTGTTTCAAGAATCAGGCCCACAAAGACTGGATTCTCAAACACTTCTCTATAAATTACATTTCTGTGCTCTCTGTTAGTAGACCGCCGCTTCGTTTCCTGGCTGAACCTCTGTTGCATTGAGGATTGTCCGTCAACAAAAAGTATTTTTATGGTATGCCATCTGTGGACAGACCGTGTTGTTTGGAAACCTGATTAATGCAGGCAAGAGATATTTGACACGGCTGTCAATGATACATATCATGCATAAATGAGTCAGAGTGGATGTCCTAGTGTTCCTAGTGTTATGCCAGAACTACAATGTATATCTCCCAGAACTTCTATTAGGAGAATTCCACTACAACAACAACCTGTCCCGTTGGATTGGTACAGTAAAGGCCACTTCTCTCATTATTGTAGTTGTTTCAGAAGTAGTTTGCATTATTAAAGGCTGGTTTGTCTGTTTGGAAGCTTATCCAAGACATAAAAAGCACCCATCCATGGAAAAAGTACTAAACGTACATTAATGTGCGTTGCTCTCAATCCCATTTCCACATGAACACATAACATTTTATTAAAGCAGCCACAATTTCAGAGAACATTTGATCAAACACATTTTTTACCACTATTTAATTTATGTCCAATACTAAAAAAGTAGCCATTAGTTTATTTGGATTGTCTAATAATGAATCCAACCATAGGGCCGTACAGTACAGTCAACTATCCACAACAAATGTGTCCATTAAATGAGTCCTGTAGAGCTTTTGTATCCCTTTTTTCTTTGAGTTATGCAGCGTTCTAAACTCCAAACAATACAATCCTAAGAACAGTTTTCAACTAAAATGTTTCCAGAGGATCTAGATAACAAACACACGTTCCATACTAACAATTCAGTAACAAAGAGACATCTTCATCACAGCACCCTGTCATTCAAATAAATAACTTTCCCTACAATAATCCAATAAACAATATAGTATCAAATGTAAATACTGTAATTTATAGAGAGGCTTTTATAATGTGGCCGATTTCAGTTCAAAATCAGTAACAACAGTGAGTAATAATGATATTTTATTGGAATAATATCGATATCAATTTCAACTTCTAACAGACCAATAAAAGGTGGCGTGTTCTATGATGTTTTCAAATGTTATTTTACATTGCATTCTCTATAGTCGACAATAATATGACAGAATTATATGGTTGGTTTGTATGGACTGAAATGCATAAAAATAGTATTGGGGAGTTCTTGAAAATCTCAAGAAAGAGCATCACATAATATCTGTCTGCAAAATAACACATGAATGTTTTTTGTGGCAATATTTCCACAGTATCTTCTACCTCATCCTACACAGTCCGGGAGAATCATATCAATCAGGGAAGCGGAAGACACATTCTAAGAGTCCAACCTTTATCTAAAGGGATTCTAATGAATAACTCAAAACTCAAAAGCAAGAGTTAAATTTGAAAGAGTGAAATAGGAAGGACTCCTTATGTGCCAGCTGCTAAAACAGCAAACGTTGCCAAAGTTTTGTTATGAAACATAAACCAAATAATGGTATTTCATCCTTTAGAGACTGGTGCCGGTCTGTGCACCTGGATTTGACAATTGTGAGCACACAGAAGGATTAGAATGTGTCCTCTGCTATTCTAGGTGTACATATGCCTTGCGTCCATCTATTTGCATGTTTTTTTTATTATTTTCTTTTTATTTATTCTTCTTTCTTTCTCTTACTATTCTCTCTAAATGGAGAGAATTTCATTGTCTACACCTGTTGTTTACACAGCATACACAGCAAATACAATTAGATTTGGATTTGATTCAGGCCATATGGACCTAAACAATTGAAATAGACCACAGATCCTGCTCAACCGTTCCAACGCCCAGCTAAGGGTGCGTAGAGTCTGTGTCTTTGTGAGTGTCAAGATGTTTATGTGTTTTGCAGAGGGCCCACATTTTGCAGGAAGCAAGTGAATGGAAACAATCCACAAGAAAAAGTAATAACTAAAGACTGAAGGACAATTGGCTGACAAAGAATTGCCACATTGGACCTGGCTGAAGCAAAAACTGCTGGTGGAAGAGATAGAAGACTGTGTGTAACATATCATTTTTATTATATATCATATTGCAGCTCTGTGGTGAAGCTTGGTTTCTTTTTTGCTTCATCCGATCACACATATCATCTAGTTGGTGTCCAGAATACAATTAACATAGGGTTATCCAGGCCCACTAGATGAACCCTATATGAGAGTTAGATACTTGAGACAATGTGTATTAGTCAGGGTTAGGGTTATGCACTAATATTTATTTTAAGAGCTTACTTAAAGTGGCTAATGAACCAAACAATGTGTCCCACTAAATCATTCAGTTGTGTTCTATGTTACCCATTTAATGTATGTAACAACCTGCAATTCAGACATTCTGTTAAGACTTAGCTACTGGATTGTATATTCTTTGTGAAAAATCCAGCAAGTTATGTGGACAAATATGCATACTGCAGCAACTGGAAGGTCATAGGTGAAAAATATTGCAGCAAATAATCAGCCAAAAGAATGGAGGGAAAAGGTCAAGAACTTATACAGGCCAATATATCTGCACATGCAGACCTGTAGTTCAGAGGGTCCTATTTGATTCAGTCCATGTTTCCAATGAGCTATTGCCTCTGATTTCAAAGCATCCACGCAGGCTGGAAGACATTGTTCCCTTCACAGGGAACCACTTCTACTCTGTCTGATACACAGCCCACAGAACAGAGTAAATATTCTAGCAGGGACGTAATATGTGCTTAGATGGGTTATACAGCAGAGTGCCTGGGCCTCAGAAACTGGGCACTGGCACGCTGTGTGTGAGCCCATTGGTCAACAATGGTGTTCTAGTCCAAAGGCAGAAATACACATCCTCATCATATACATATATACATACATATATTTACATATACATGTCTTCTCATATAAAGGTATAATTGTTTTCTCTGGTAAACAATGCAATTGGCTTCTCAAAAACAGTGGGGAGAACAAGTATTTGATACACTGCCGATTTTGCAGGTTTTCCTACTTACAAAGCATGTATTATCATAGGTACACTTCAACTGTGGGAGATGGAATCTAGAACAAAAACAGAGCGAAAATTACATTTTATGATTTTTAAGTAATTAATTTGCATTTTATTGCATGACATAAGTACTTGATCACCTGCCAACCAGTAAGAATTCTGGTACTCACAGACATGTTAGTTTGTCTTTAAGAAGCCCTCCTGTTCTCCACTCATTACCTGAATTAACTGCACCTGTTAAGATCCAGAAGCTGTATAATGATTCATTCAATAAAAATATGAAATCCAATGTTGTAGATAAAATCATAAAATAAGGAAATTAAGCGCAATAAAACATTTAAGATACTAATATACTTAGAAAAGACAAAATAAAATACATAAAAACAAGTCATGTCAGAGTACAGTCAATCAAATATCTATTGACTTTCTGAGGGAACTTTGGGAGAGAAAGTGTCCAGAAACATATCGCTCTGTATAGGTAGCTGAGGATTTCTGCAGTACAGCAGAAAAGAAAGTCTTTAAAACTTTTAAAGACATGTTCCAATGACTTGTTAGTGGCTTTAACATGGCTGGAAGTGTCAACATATAATCGACGTATAGTTCCCAACTGGCATGATATGTCACAATATGCAAAGGCCACATCTCAATCTAAACACGTAACATAGACTGGACACCTTGTGTGCAGAAGCGGAGCAACATAAATGCGCACGTTGTTCAGCTGTTGCTTCTAACCTGCTTCTGCCGATTCTTGTGTCTGTTGTATTTTGGCCGTTACCTGTATATTCTATTCTAGGTACAATGAGTCAGTCAGAGAAAGGACGACAGAAAGAAACAGAGCATTGCACTGTCCAAGAGAGCACAGAAATATGTTAAAACCAACCGATCATCTGGTAAAAAAATCAGGGATTTCCTCTGGTGTATTGAAAGGGATTTCAGCTATATTGTTACCTGTTGTTAGCCCAGCGGGACATCTGCAAAAACATATTGTGTGCTTGGGGAGTATTCCTCTCTTTCCCTCCATATGTCGGGTGTCAATTACATCATTCATAGCTTGTTGAGGTAATTATAGAACACCACAAAGTGTCCAAGCTATTATTTAACATGCTGTGTTCACATGAGCTTGTTAGCTAGCTCACACGGCCCTGACGTCAGCCCTAATCATTTGTGTCCTATGGTTTTCATTTCACAGCGGTCCACAAAGGAACTGTCACGGTCACTGCAATGTTGTTCTTTGTTCTGTATGTCTCACCAATCCCAATATTGATATATTTTCCTGATGAAATCAGTTCCACACAAATGCGTTTCATGAGGCTCAACATGTGGCTGTGGAGAGAGGAGAGTCAGCCCCATAAAAGTCAGGTTTGCAAAACGTGAGGGGAGGGTTTGCAGGGTGGAACACTGGAAGGGTGATTGTTAGGAATGAAGCTTTACTGCTATAAAGACTGGAGACGCTAGGCCAGGCAAAACGATCCACACCACTGAGTGGCTGAGATGGTGAAACAGGGTTGCAATGTATGGCATACTATACACACGCTCCCACAGTCCACACAACCACTGAGCCCAGGAGAACAGGGGAGAGGCTGGGATACCGAGCAGCACATCACCAAAGGCCATGGATTTCTCAGATACAAAACACCACGAATAGGCCATGTATTTCCCAGATACAAAACACCACGAATAGGCCATGTATTTCCCAGATACAAAACACCACGAATAGGCCATGTATTTCCCAGATACAAAACACCACGAATAGGCCATGTATTTCCCAGATACAAAACACCACGAATAGGCCATGTATTTCCCAGATACAAAACACCACGGATAGGCTAATTAATTTCTCAGATACAAAACACCACGAATAGGCCATGTATTTCTCAGATACAAAACACCACGAATAGGCAATGTATTTCTCAGATACAAAACACCACAAATAGGCCATGTATTTCTCAGATACAAAACACCACGAATAGGCCATGTATTTCTCAGATACAATACACCACGAATAGGCCATGTATTTCTGAGGTACAAAACACCACGGATAGGCCATGAAGTTCTCAGGTACAAAACACCACGAATAGGCCAGGAATTTCTCAGATACAAAACACCACGGATGGGCCATGAATTTCTCAGATACAAAACGCCACGGATAGGCCATGTATTTCTCAGCCATGGGGACCAGTGCAGTTTTCCTTCATGCACGTAACCTATTCCCCTTCTCCTTATATTATTACTATAATCCAGCTATTAAAAATGATGGTCAGAGTATGAGGTCTCTGGTCACTAATGAATTAAAATCTCCACTTCACTTCTCCCTTTCTTTCTGTTGACTTAAACCCGTGCCGTTGTACATGTGCCAGATTCAGCTTTTGGACTGAAGCTCTCGTCTCATTCTCACCACCTCTGATGAGCCTTAAATGGACTGTTGATGGGGCAACGCGAATAGCATTACTCATAGACCGGAACACAGTAAGCTATACTCCTGCCTGTGTTGCGCTGAACTCTTTGACAGAGAAGTAACGTTGACAGAACGGAGCGTTCACAGTGCAGCTTTCAATAGCCGGACGCGCAACCTGCCATTGATTTATATGAAGCCAGGTCCTTTGTGTCTGTAGGTGCTGCAGGGTGCAGTGACGCCTTGGGGGAACCGCTGGTCTTATATTAATCCACATATTCAGTAGACACACACGCTCTCACAGACAAATAAAACGTGTGCACACACACACACACACACACAGCTATAGAGCTACGGGCTCACTCACACGTCAAGCTGTGCACTTATTTGGTGGGTGTGCATTTTGTGAGGTGCCGCTGATGGGGAACAGCCCAGCAGGCCTGACACAATGGCCATTACGAAACTCTCAAGATGTGGGCCAAATCTTTCACATACAGAGATGGGTTAACACGGAGGATGAAGCTTTCCACTCTCCAGATGAAGCTTTCAATACATCCACCACATTAACATTGCTAGGCAGGGCCCTGGCTGTCTGCTTACCGACTCCCCCTTGACATAACTCAGCGTCCTCGTTCTCAACCCCATAAACTAACCCACCACTTTTTACCTGGCGTTTAAATCATTTGAATCTCTATGATCGGCCAAGGAGACCTTGACAGTAAGCATTTTCCATCCCAAGTCCAGGAGTCTGAGGCACCTGAAGAAGACTAGGTTGGTGGACAGATACATTGTACAGTAAGACACTCATGGACAGATACATTGTACAGTAAGACACTCATGGACAGATACATTGTACAATAAGACACTCATGGACAGATACATTGTACAGTAAAACACTCATGGGCAGATACTTTGAACAGTAAGACACTCATGGGCAGATACATTGTACAGTAAGACACTCATGGACAGATACATTGAACAGTAAGACACTCATGGGCAGATACATTGTACAATAAGACACTCATGGACAGATACATTGTACAGTAAAACACTCATGGGCAGATACTTTGAACAGTAAGACACTCATGGGCAGAAACATTGTACAGTAAGACACTCATGGACAGATACATGGAACAGTAAGACACTCATGGACAGATACATTGAACAGTAAGACACTCATGGGCAGATACATTGTACAGTAAGACACTCATGGACAGATACATTGTACAATAAGACACTCATGGGCAGATACATTGTACAGTAAGACACTCATGTACAGATACATTGAACAGTAAGACACTCATGGGCAGATACATAGTACAGTAAGACACTCATGGACAGACATACTATAAGTCTGGTGTAGGCAACCCTGATCAATATCCTCAGCTATAGTGTGGTGTCTAGTAGAGAATGCCTGCAGGAACAGCGTGGATTGTCCCTGCGTTTAGTGTATCTTTTAATACAATACACAATGATGTATAAAACTTCAAAAACATAATAAACAAACCCAATGTTTTTTAATGTTATCGTTCATAAATTAATGTTAACTTAGGAATTTCCTTTTTTTAAGAAAAGTGAATGTGTAGTTCATTACAATAACACAATTGTTGTATAGATATTGTTATGTAGTAGTTGCAATTAAATATCTACAGTGGGGAGAACAAGTATTTGATACACTGCCGATTTTGCAGGTTTTCATACTTAC
The DNA here is from genome assembly GCA_016801125.1 of Novumbra hubbsi. NCBI lineage: Eukaryota > Metazoa > Chordata > Actinopteri > Esociformes > Umbridae > Novumbra > Novumbra hubbsi. The sequence goes on from JACXGK010004572.1 coordinate 21,318, forward strand.
AAAGCATGTAGAGGTCTGTAATTTTTATCATAGGTACACTTAAACTGTGAGAGACATAATCTAAAACACAAATCCAGAAAATCACATTGTATGATTTTTGAGTAATTAATTTGCATTTTATTGCATGACATACGTTTTTGATCTCCTACCAACCAGTAAGAAGTCTTTAAGAAGCCCTCTTGTTCTCCACTCATTACCTGTATTAACTTCACCTGTTTGAACTCGTTAACTGTAGAGAAGACACCTGTCCACACGAGAAGACACCTGTCCACACACTCAATTAAACAGACTCCAACCTCTCCACAATGGCCAAGACCAGAGAGCTGTGTTAGGACATCAGGTATAACATTGTAGACCTGCACAAGGCTGGGATACAGGACAATAGGCAAGCAGCTTGGTGAGAAGGCAACAACTGTTGGTGCAATTATTAGAAAATGGAAGAAGTACAAGATGACAGTCAATCACCCTCGGTCTGGGGCTCCATGCACGATCTCACGTTGTGGGGCATCAATGATCATGAGGAAGGTGAAGGATCAGCCCAGAACTACGCGGCAGGACCTGGTCAATGACCTGAAGTGAGCTGGGACCACATTCTCGAAGAAAACCATTAGTAACACACTACGCCGTCATGGATTAATATCCTGCAGCGCACGCAAGGTCCCCCTGCTCAAGCCAGCGCATGTCCAGGCCCGTCTGAAATTTGCTAATGACCATCTTGATGATCCAGAGGAGAAATGGGAGATGGTCATGGTCTTATCAGAATAAGACAAAAATAGAGCTTTTTGGTCTAAACTCCACTTGCCGTGTTTGGAGGAAGAAGAAGGATGAGTACCCCAAGAACACCATCCCAACCGTAAAGCATGGAGGTGGAAACATCATTGTTTGGGGATGCTTTTCTGCAAACGGGACAGAAAGACTGCACCGCATTGAGGGGAGGATGGATGGGGCCTTGTATCGCAAGATCTTGGCCAACAACCGCCTTCCCTCAGTAAGAGCATTGAAGATGCAAACACATAGCCAGGGCGACTAAGGAGTGGGCCAACGTAAGAACATCTCAAGGTCCTGGAGTGGCCTAGCCAGTCTCCAGACCTGAAACCAATCGAAAATCTTTGGAGGGAGCTGAAAGTCCGTATTGCCCAGCGACAGCCCCGAAACCTGAAGGATCTGGAGAAGGTCTGTATGGAGGAATGGGCCAAAATCCCTGCTGCAGTGTGTGCAAACCTGGTCAGGAACTACAGGAAACATATGATCTCTGTAATTGCAAACAAAGGTTTTGGTAATAAATATTAAGTTCTGCTTTTCTGATGTATCAAATACTTATGTCATGCTATAAAATGCTAATTAATTACTTAAAAATCATACAATGTGATTTTCTGGATTTTTGTTTTAGATTCCGTCTCTCACAGTTGACGTGTACCTATGATTACAGACCTCTACATGCTTTGTAAGTACGAAAACCTGCAAAATCAGCATTTTTTTGTTTTTTACTCATCAGTCAATTTTTTTCTGAGAAATTAAGGCTTTTCAGAACGCCACACGAGAAATTGTCAAAAAACGTAAGATCTTGTGTGTTGCTGTGTACAGTACTCTAACTAGAATGGCAAGAGGAGTGGGAGGTCCAGGTGTACAACTGAGCAAGCGGACAAATACATTAGAGTGTCTAGTCTGAGAATCAGACGCCTCACAGGTCCTTAAATGACAGATTCATTAAATATGACCCAATAAACACCACTCACAATGTAGACCTTAACAATGTATAATTTAACAATGTAGACTTCTAAATGTAGACTTTATCAATCCAGCATTGGGGGTCTTTGCACGGCAACGCGGATGACTTCTTCCAGTGGCATTCACCCGGGGCCACGCCTCTGGACCGCTCTGTTTTGTTAAGTTTTCCTTTAATAAAACACCCACGGACCCACACTTTGTCTTGCTACTATGCTCTGGCCCATCTTACAGTGTAAACTAAAGTCACAAATGAAGGAGCCATGAATAATACTTTCAGGAAATGCTGCTGTATTTTTCTGTCAAGCATGTGACTCTTTAAAATGACATGCTGTCATGATGTCTCACACAAGGTGGACAAGAGGCCTTACTTGCAGGCCGGGTCTTGTTGTCTGTCAGGATGGACGGAACCATAACTGGCTGAGGATCACCTCAGCAGGTTTCGGGTAGTTCAACATTCAAATAAAAAATGATTTATGGTCATCTTGCGTCCAAAAAGGAACAAGGAGTTTTAAGTAAGTTCTGTAAGGTCCTATAAGCTAATAAATAGAAAGAAGGGGGTTGAGGTATAATGTTTCAATATGAAGTCACGTCTCAAATCTTTAACTAAATCATAGCGATATAGTAAGTAGATAGGAGAGGAATGTAAAACTGCCAGAGGACTTAATGCACCTTCACAGTGCAGTGTCTGTAGAACAACAAGCTCTCTTCTCTTATCCTCATCTCTGGTCATTTCATTAGAGATGAAAGGCTTTTTAAGGACAAGCAGGTTGAACCTGAATGCCTCTCTCATCTCACAACCATGCAACGGGGTAAAGGAATTGAGTTCTTACGTGACCACTAGACTACATTCTTTTCATTTATTTCCAATTCCTTCTTAAAAAAAAATTATGCCACCATTATAACTGTTTTTTGTGGTAATGATGTCTGGAAAATAAGATGTTCACTGAAACAATTTACTAATAAATACAACATTTTACATGTCAAAATGGATTTACACAATGCAGCTTTATTGCATTTTGTAGGGCATTCTGAAGACACATGGATACATGCATGCTTAGTGCATAATACAAAGTTAATAAAGCTGTTCTATTTTAGTCAGTACAATACAACAGCTGTAACTTTGTCAGCTAGAGCTCCTCCTAACATCAACAAAGATAAAGTCCATTAAAATAGATGTAGACAATGCCTACAGATGGCTTCAACCCAGCCACTAACACAAACGGAACATTGAAAAACCTGTTTTCATCAGCAACGTGTAGTCTACCTACACTACCGTGTTATTTGCCTGCTAACAATCACTGGGGGAAACGTACAGAAATGCTAACACAACTTGCTATTGCTAGCATTGTAAAGTGGAAGTTAATTTAAATGTAGTTGATTTGACTGGTGACTTAGCCAATAAGGTAGAATGAGTTATCCATAACTTTTGGACGTGAGATGTATTCATGTTTTATAAAATAAATGTTAACTTTGTGTTTTATTATTGCTCAACATCAGGCTAGATTTATTTCAATGGGATAAAAAACTGCCAGTACCCCACTCATGTCTGCAATGGTAAACATCAAGGCCATGTGGACGGCAAGTTTCTATACCCAATACAGTTTGCTCCAGTGTGTCACATTATTATTTTCTAACCAAATTATGAAATACAATGAGTGAATATTGAAACAGCCGGTTGTTTCACAAAGATTTACTAAAAACTTTACAACCTTACATTTAAATCAGCCTTCTGATGGAACTACACCTCAATAATATTATTTTATATTCACTCAAACATGCGTTCATAAACACACCATCTTTGACTTAATATGGTTGTTAATTTAATGCACGCACTCTTACTTGATTTATAGTAGCTAAGTATCCACTGTTAGCTCCATTTTGCCTGTGTTGTTAGCTGGCTGGAGTTCTAACTTGTTGGTGGTCGGTTATGTCTTGTTAGAAGCATTGTATTGTTATTGCAGATGGGAACTGCTTAGTTCTCTGGTATGGTATTGCTAAATGAATGTGCTTTATCCCAGTGTTGATGCTATGGCATTCACCTTATTATTTCCAGACCACAGCTTGTATGGATAAACTGACAGGGAACTGGATAATTAGAGATGAGTGATATGGCACAATTGTGAAAATGTGTTGCTTTTCAAGTAACATTAAACATTCACTCAAAAGACTAAGGTCTTGTGTCTTCGGTTGTCCAGGATTTGTTGCAAGAGTTGGTCGAGTACAAAAAGCGTAAAAAAACGGCATGCACTGCTGAACTATTCCAAAATATCTTGGGCAGACCTCATAGAGGCACGGTAACAAATGGGCAGTACGTTTCAAAAGCAGTTGGCATAAGCATGTTGCAGTTCAATGCTCGCAGATTCTTAAAAAAATTGACTACTATCGTAAACAATGTGGGTAGATGGGACTTTGATATTGAGTGATGGGAATTCATAGTTTTTTTGATGAGCCGACTTACCTTTAATCAGATACAAACAGCTCTTTGGGTCTTCCGGTTTATTTTTATCTTCAATATATTAACATTTCTTCTTGCCTTTTCAGAAGTACTTTTGTAATATATTCTTTATTTGTATTTAATCTAATTTTAGTGTTTGGCCTAAGACTTTTCCACCGCTGCAATTCAGGATTTTCTAATTAGCTAATGATAGAGATTATTGCACATGTGCAATGTCTGCTACCAGCTGCTTTTCTGTCTAAATCTTCAAGCCTAATGTTCACCCACGTTTACTGATGCACATACTTGAAAAACAATTAGAAAAAAACTTAATTCTCTGTCTGTTGTAGGTAAACTATTCCTAAAACAAACAGAACGTCAGGCAATCGGAGTATATTTTCTTTTAGGAGAGTATTTTTCTTTCATGTATTTTCTGTCAAACCTACATGCAGCGGGTTATTATGAAACATATTGAACAAGCAAGACACAGACAGGCATTCAATAACAATGCAGTCAATAGTGAGTAATTTAACAAACATTGCTAAACCTTTTTTTTTGCCACTCTTGCTATATGACAGCATGACAAATAAAGGACTTCATCACCATATAAAATGCGGCAATGAAAAGACTTGCTGGTGTTATGGCAATATATCCACGTTCAAAGAGACCGACAGCCTTCATTAAATAAAAAGGCAAAATCCCTGCCAAGTTTCAGCCATTCATAAATATGAGGCAGATGTTGCCATTGCAGGCTGCATATTCAGGCCGATGACATTGGTTGAGGGTGAAGAAGAGGATGAGGTATGAAAAAGAGAAATCTTTATTATGATTCGAATCCTTAGGTTTGAAGAAGACATTTCCAAAGGGACAGGCAAGGGTGTAGCACAGCCAGGGGTGTAGCACAGGCAGGGGTGTAGCACAGGCAACATTTTGGCCGTACAGTAGTTCAGGGGAAGATTAAAAGGTGCCTGTAGGCAGGGATGTTGTGATTGTAAACCCTACACCCTAACAACGGAGGATGTGCAGAGCAAAACTTGATTTTACTGACACAAAGTCAGGCTCCCACCTTATCCTTTTTTAAATTGGTGGATAGAGCATTGTATTTGGAAAGAGTCTTATTAATGTGTTCATGTGTTCATGTCATCTTACTCTATGATTTGGTTAACAATTATTACGTTTGAGGCAACATATGTTTTCTTAAAGTTGCAATGATGCCACTTCTCTGAATTACGCCACTAGCATTACAACCTAAGCATTACAAAACGGACATTCAATAAAACAAATAAGCCTAACCTAGAAAATGTCATCTTTAATGGTGACAAAATTCAACACTTTCATTGACCTCAATACAAAACACTTGAAGCTGAGACAAAACAAATTGTTACATTTCACAATCTGTTGACAAAGATTAGAGGTCGGGAGTGACTTAGAGAGCATCTTAGCATCTGTCATTTTAATGAAGTGGGTGGGACCTTCAATTTGATCCATCTGACTTTGAAGTTTATTGGTTGATCCTTCCTGACGACCTAATTAGAGTCATGTCAGACTGGATTATGAAGGAAAATTAGGACATTACCATACCAGTTGTTGAGCGTGGGCTGACTGACTGACACACACACATCAATTTAAAGGGGGCTACAAACATTTATGCCATTGGACAAAGTCTTTAATAATAAAATGCCCCCCATACAAAGTATATGTACATGCTCACATACTGTATAGCATTCAAAGGAAATGACTTACAATGGTTCAATCGCTCATTTAAAAAATTAGACATTTTAACAGACATCCAGCACTGTACTTGATTATTATTTTTTTTTAAATGTTTCTAGGGGCTAGATGACCACCATATTTGTTGTATCTGGTGGTTAGTATTCACATCAGTTGGCGATGTCAGTTTGGGTTTATTCTACAGGGAACTCAGTGGTCCTTGTCCAGAGCAATACACAGGGAACACTTGTAATGTGTCCTAGGTAGCTAGGTCGAGGAGTTAGCAAGGTAACCAGAGGCCAGTTCCAAGTTAGGATAACCATGTAAAAAAAAGTATATATTTATGCAATTAATAATGTAATGTACATAAGTGGGTCTTGATAAGAGGGCCAGATAAACAACAAAAATGCCAGGGAACCCACTAACGTGACTCGCATTATAGCCAGGTCATTAGAATTGCAAGACATCTTCTAAATCATGGGGGCCCAAACGTTTTCCTACGAAGGGCCAAAAATCTAACATTGAATTACACCAAACGTTATTATATTATACAAATCAAAGGTCTCTTGGACCGCGGGCTCTAGTTTGGGCACCCGGGCTCTAGATCTAACCAGTTAGGGGGCAGGTTACGTCCCGGATAAATTCAATGACAATCCCTTTATATTTTATTAATATTCCGTTTTCAAAACCTCCCCAGTTGTTTCTTGTTTTAACCCAATACTAATTCAATAATTTAAAACCTTGATGGTTAATAGATTCATTAATTAGCTGTGCCAGTTTAGGGTTAAAATAAAGTAACCATGTCTTAATAAAATTTATTTTTGGTGTATTACACATTTATAATGTTGCACATGAAAGTTAATTCAAGGTAAGATGCTGATATGAAAATACAGTAATTGTTTAAATAGGATTGGCGAAAGGTTCTGTGCAAGTATAAAAAAAGAATATTATAGACAACATTAACAGTAGGTAGCCTAAAAAAGAAAAGGCTGCATTGCCCATTTCACACCATACAGTAGCTGGCTCAATTCACAAGATAACTTTTATTTTGAATTCAGCACAAATCAAAATGTGGTACTGACTCTGCCACAGATTAATGGTTCAACATTGTCACAATGAAAATTACGTGCGATAAGCACACACATTTTAGTCTCCTAAGAGACAGCAATAGATGGAAAAGCAATATCATTCTGCCGAATAATTAATGATTCCAATCTGTCCAGCAGGTCAAAGGAACTACTAAAATAAACAAATCACCGGAAAAACAATTCATGACTTACTGTTCTCTAGTTTAAACATGCAAATGTTGTTGTGTTATGTTTATCTGTGCAAGAGAACAGTACAGTTTCTTTGTAGATGCTGGAATGACTTCCTAGTGTATGTGCACAGGAAGACTTTGGAAGTGATTTGTTTGACTTGTTGTGTTCATTCCTAAATGAAACTGTTGCACATTTTTATAGACACAAGTCATAGTTTCACAATAAGGCCCATAAAAACAATTTTCTCAAGCCAGTGCACACAGAGGCCCCAATGTCACAGTGTAAATTGTATTTGAAGCGTCAGAATCCAATCCGAGCTAGATTTTATGTAGATATTGCTCGGTACATAGTACACCCTACTGGTTCACATACAATTTGGTGTTGTGACAGGTCTAACACTTAAAAAAGCACTATCAATGACTGACAGCGCAAGAAACTGTGAGATACATAAAATAACAAACATAGTGCCAATGGGGAAAAATAAAACAAAACAAGTATTTGACAAGGAAAAGGAACTAGAAGAAAGGTTGGTTGGTTTATGTAGGGCCTGAGACATTCCAGTAGAATACAGTACACATTATTCATTTTTGGGTCTATTGAATAATATGCTAATTATTGGACTTTATATTAATACTTTATATTAAATGGTGCTTAATAAAACAGCGACAAAATTAGAAAGCAAATATGGAGAAGAAACACAGAAACATATCATGTGCCATTAGCTAACATCTGCCAGCCAACCCCTCCTCTCTATTCATTTCTGGTCCTCAGGGAGACCAGATCGGTGATGACCCCACGGGCTGGAGACATTTTGGACCCGGAGGCGCAGGGTGGAACTGTAAAGGAGCATCTGATTAAGCCAACGTCTAATAGGCAACAGAGGTCAAAGGTGGGAGAGATCTTTGATGTAACTCTCCCTAAGCCATGCTGAAGGGCATGTCTCTGTTCTAATTAACTGGTATTGGAGTCATAACTGACAACAGGAACTGACAGGTATGGATAAGGACACACTTGTTAGATGTTACTTGAAGGAACTAAGGTAGGATGCATCTTGTGGGCAAAGGAGGTCACCCGGGACACACCATCTCCGACCATCCCACAACACGACCATGCATCCGGAAAGGAGGAGGCCCGGGAAGCATTTGAACCATTAACAATCGCTTTATTTCTTGTAAAGGACAATATAAATGTTTTAGAGAATAAGCGCAAGTTGGTAATTATGTATCTCCTATGTATTGATGCTTGGGAGATGAACACACACAAGAACGTCGCCCTCTGCACTTCATGTCCACTACTCATTCCTGATCCCTGCCAGGCTCTGTCCTAAGATCTTAGCTCAGAATCCCCTCATACCCTGACAGCCTCCCCTCATACCCTGCCAGCCTCCCCTCATACCCTGCCAGCCTCCCCTCATACCCTGCCAGCCTCCCCTCATACCCTGCCAGCCTCCCCTCATACCCTGCCAGCCTCCCCTCATACCCTGCCAGCCTCCCCTCATACCCTGCCAGCCTCCCCTCATACCCTGCCAGCCTCCCCTCATACCCTGCCAGCCTCTCCTCATACCCTGCCAGCCTCTCCTCATGCCCTGCCGTCCTGCCCTCACTTCTCAGAGGAGTTCTTGCGCGGCCTGCGGAAGCTGGACATGTTCTCGTTTAGTGCATAGATGCGGCGGGAGAACTCCTCAAATCCGGCGGCGTCCAGCTCCCCCAGCACTTGCTCGTCACACTCCACGGCCACGGCCTCCTCCACAGGGATGCAGGGATAATCCTCCAGCCTGGCCCCGCCCTCCAGCCCCGTGGCCTCTGTCCCCATGATCTCCTCTGCCTCCTCCACCGAACAGCACATCTCTGGGTTCAAAGACGCGGGCACCGTTCGCTCCCCCGCTGGCCCCACCCCTCCCTCACCTGGCATCACGGAGCCGTTCACGGTGAGGTCCGTGCGCTGCCGGCTGGCGGGCACCTCCTGCTCCTGCTCCTGCCTGGTGGTGAACCCAGCGGGGGTACAGCCTTCTGTGATTCCACCGGCCCTGAAAGACTCCTGTTCCCCCGTCTCCTCCAGCTGTGTTACTACCTGTCGATCACATCCTCCCTCTAGCGCCCTGTTGCCATTCCCCTCCCCCGGGGCTGGGGCCTGACACGCCTGGACCTCCAGAGTCTTGGCCAGGTCAATGCTGGTGTCCAGGGAGGTGGACAAGTGCTTGGGGGAGGGTTCGGGCGGCACCTGGCCCCCCTGGGGCGGGGCTGTGGCCATTGATTTGTAACTGGGCGGAGGGCAGGCCTTGTATTTCTGCTTGTCTGCCTCGGAGCTGGCCCTCTTCCTCAGCGAGCCCCGGTCTGGAGAGCTGGTGTGGCTGGGGAAGCCTACCTCAGACGCAACCGAGACACCGGGCTGAGACTTGGCTCCTGCCGGCACCGGGATGGAGCTGGAGACGTGGTGTCGGTCACTGTGGGAGAGGAGGGAAGCAACCATAGGAAGAATAAACGAGATGATGGATACGCTCATAAGTCTTTCACATCCAATGAGGGCCATGGAAACGGGGAGAGGGAGGAAGGCCTCAGACCTCTCTGATGGGACATGGTTCTGCATTGATCTCATTTCTCCTGATCCAACGCCCAGACCGCTGGCGCACTGCAAATCACTCCCCATTATTACATTCAGAAACATTTGCTCAGCTTATGCGACGGCAGCGTCCCGCAGAGGGGAAGCTCACAGCATGCCTCCAAGAAGGTATTTCAGACATTTTGCTGAATAACAGATAACAGACGCGGTCGGCAGATCTCATCTGGACTCGGCAAGCCCCATTAGTACCATGCCAACTCTAACTGTTAAATAACTTGGAGAAGATGTTCACATCAACACCCAGAACACTTAACCTGGTCACTTAGTTATAACAGGAGTGATTCGGGGCATATCTAATGCGGTCAAAGGGAAAATGGGCCCCCGCGCTGTCAGAAGTCCACCTGTGGCTGGTTAGAGAGCAGGGAAGCCGAAGTAAGTGATCCTGGATAGTTAAACAGGTTAACGGGGTTATGAGGTCACTGACTGATGATGTCCCTGAATCAGACAGCTTGCTGTCTTGTCAGAAAGGGGCTCATCTGGGAGGGCACAGCAAGGCACACACAGAGCGGGGACACCAGCTGATGATTCAAACACAGCGACTGACTGGGCATTGCCTACCTGCTTAAATGAGCACTACAGGTCTTAACACATGGTGGCTGGTTAACAAGGTCCTGGTGGAGACGGCAGACTACAGGGCACTAATACGGGTTATAAGAACCCACCCACGCAGACAGACACACACACACACGTAAAGGGGTCATTCTTGAGTCAAAGAAACGCGACAAGACAGCAGATCCTGGAACAACTAATAGGTCATGGTCCATGTCATACCTGGAACAACTAATAGGTCATGGCCCATGTCATACCTGGAACAACTTATAGGTCATGGCCCATGTCATACCTGGAACAACTAATAGGTCATGGCCCATGTCATACCTGGAACAACTAATAGGTCATGGCCCATGTCATACCTGGACAACTAATAGGTTATGGCCCATGTAATACCTGGACAACTAATATGTCATGGCCCATGTGATACCTGGAACAACTAATAGGTCATGGCCCATGTCATACCTGGACAACTAATAGGGCATGGCCCATGTCATACCTGGACAACTAATAGGGCATGGCCCATGTCATACCTGGACAACTAATAGGGCATGGCCCATGACATACCTGACAATTGGTCAGCAATTTACAAGAAGCATACAGGATCCAGATACGGTCAGGCATTCATGTCTGGGGGGAAATAGTTTTGGGCTCTAACTAGGGATCTATTGTGCAGCTCTGGTTCACAGAGCACATCTATCAGAAAACAGAATGTATTGAAATTGTTTTCTCATGGCCAATAACGATGATATATTATATAACTATGGCGCATGTCAAACACACTATTCACAATCTGTGATCAGTTTTGACGAAGGCTCAGTGGTTTGCCGTTAATATATATTAATATATCATATTTGTATATCAAAGAATTATAGAGTTTTATGAGCACACTGCAAAACCAAATCCCGAAATTTGAAAGAAGGGAATCCTTTTTTTCTCCATGAAAACTGATCATCATTCCATCCAGCAAATACCAAGTGTGGCCCAGGCATTCCCACTCACAGTACAGGTGGGAAAAAGGTGGGAGCAGAGTTTCAAACATTCTGTGTGTAATTTATAACATGCTAATGACTGCCTTCCATCTGTTAGCTGCTAAATGATGTCCTCATGGCAGAGCTCTGAGACACATCCATCCCTGATTTGAATTAATATTGCTCCCTCCCAGTACCTCTGCCACACAGTAATCCATCTTAGCTTTGTATTGTACAGTACTGATGGTTGTGTAGTTTGGCTTGTTGTGTTGTACAGTAGGGGTGGTTGTATTAAACAGTATGAGCGGTTTCATTGTACAGTATTGGCCGTTGTATTGTACAGTATGGGTGGTTGTATTGTATAATGTTGGTGTTGGTGTTGTACATTATGGGGGGTTGTATTGTACAGAATTGGTGGTTGTGTTGTACAGTATGTGTGGTTGTATTGTACAAAATTTTATGATGAGTTAAAACATCCTGAGGGAGGTGGTGACTCCATTTGGTTGTAAATCTTGTACAATCACCCATCTACAGTACAACTAGCCTGGCTATACAACCGTCTATTTGCTGGTTGTATTGTAGAGTATTTGCTGGTTGTATTGTACATTGTCGTATAGCCAGACTAGTTGTACTGTACAATGTGGTGGTTGTACACGATTTACAACCAAAGGGAGCAACTAACTCCCTCAGGATGTTTTAACTCATCATTAGGTTTTACTAGTCCTACCGAGCCTCAAAGTGTCTTGTCAATGATTTCACCACATAAAACTACCTGAGCTCTCTGTCTAAGTCATTAGCCCCAGAGTTGGCATGGCCATGGGCAAATAGATCTATTTCTCCTGAAAACATGTTTGTTTTGAAGGAGTCTCACTTCCTTTCTGCCTGTGTCACTCAGCTCTGGATATTCCAGGCAGGGCAGGAATTTACTAAACCAAATATTTTCCACTGTCTTATCCTCAGACAGACCCCATTTTGACTTCAAGGCATAGCTTTCTTCATATTCAATTCCTGCTAAGGAGCCATGATCAGGGCCAAAAAACACAATGATAGGATTCGGGCTTTGATGTAGTGGCAAACAAGAATCCCGAAGGATCAACTAAACCAAATGGTATAACTGAAATATTGTAATCACTACGGGAGAGGGGAATTTACGTGAACATATTATAATAGAGCAAGTCTGGCCTTTTGAAGATGAAGAACGAAACCATCGAAGCAAAATCAACACAGCATGTATAACATATTGTACATGGTCATTGTATAACACTGTTTATTTAACACTGTTGCCAATAATAACTACACTGTAGTTTACTTCATTCTCAGCTGTTTTGTATTGGCATAGAAATAAAGACAGCCAATTCAAAAAGAGGTGCAAAATACATCCTCCTACAGACATTTCACTTTTGTACCCTAAACTGGCACAATGATTCAATTAGTTAAAGTAGTAATGATGAAATTCTTAAAAAAGTGTGTTTGTGTCTTGGAGTGTATCTGTCTGTCTGTGTGTGTGTGTCTCTTTGGGTCCATGTCTGCATGTGTCTGTCCGTGTGTGTTTCTCTGTATGTGTGTCTGTCTGTGGGTGTCTGTGTGCATGTGTCTGTCTATCTGTGTCGGTCAGTGTATCTGTGACTGTCTGTGTCTGTGTGTGTCTGTCAGGCTGTGTGAGTGAGTGGGCATCCGCACACTCCTGTCAATGTATGAATGCAGCAGCAAAGCGTCTAGATTTACGTCTGTTATCACTGTTCTCTTACCAATTTTTTTTTTTTTGGGGGGGGTGGCTTCAGAACCTCCGGAGAGCAGCCGGGGGGTGGGCTGTGTCCAATCATCCAGCCCTCTCACCCCATCCCCGGTCCACCGGCCTGGGCTTAAGATCTATGAATGTCTGCCATTCAAGATCTATGAAAGCCTCCAAGGATGTGAAGCCACGAATAGGAGCTCAATGAATTTGCTCTAAACTCAGGAGGCTGTTCCGTTTTAAAAAGCAAGAAGCATTGAAGCATTGACTTAAGTAACGTTCCTCCTTGTCTAACTTGTCTATTTCTGTCTTGCATTTACCCTAAATTAACTTGCTCACGACCACTTAACCTCACGCTTAGTTCTAGAAAACCCCAGGTCATTTGAAGGTAAATGGTTTACAAGCCATACACCTGTGCATCCGTTTTTATGAAATGAGAACATGTTTTAAACCAGTTTAGCCGATCCAGCAGCTTATTGTGCTGGATCGGCTCTACATGGAGGGGAAATGTCTCCACACAGTTCGGGGATGGTAATGGTTCCCGCGGACAGGCCTTCGCCTCATCACCACCTCCCACCCCCATACAGAGTGGAGGAGAGGGGAGGGTCATCACCACCTCCCACCCCCATACAGAGTGGAGGAGCGGGGAGGGGAACGGATATCAAACCCCTTTCCCTCTCACAGCCTACCGGTTAACTCCCTGCAGCTGCCGCACAACATTTTTATGCGTCCATATTTCATACGCTTGGCCCCTCTGCTGGAAATACAATCTGAATTGAGGCCTTTTCTGGCAGGGGGGGACTGGAAGCGATATGGTGGGGAGGAAAGGCATTAAAGAAGTCCCATACAAAAGGAGAGCAGGAATGAATGCGTGCCGTCCCCACTGCAGAGCCGGTGTCAGACCACCTTCCTGTCTGTCCCCCATACCTGCTGTCTGAGTCAGTTAGACGGGAGAACTATGTAGGTCCTATGACGAGGACCTAACTTATGGCCTGTTAAGACCAACTAAAAGTTTTCACAAACACACACGGTGCTGTTAGTCTGAGTTAGTGGGAGCGGCCGGGCCCCACCCCCTCTGCCACGTGTTCTACACGGTACGCTCCGGAGACGGAAACAATGTGTGTGTGAATGTTTCTACATGGTCCGGTCCAAAGCCGGAAACAGAACAATGTGTGTGTGAATGTTTCTACATGTCCCGGTCTGGAGACGGAAACAGAACAATGTGTGTGTGGATGTTTCTACATGTCCCGGTCTGGAGACGGAAACAGAACAATGTGTGTGTGAATGTTTTTACATATTCCGGTCCGGGGAGACGCAAACAGAACAATTTGTGTGTGTGTGTGTGAATGTTTCTACATGGTCCGGTCCAGAGTCGGAAAACAGAACAATGTGTGTGTGAATGTTTCTACATGACCAGGTCCGGAGACGGAAACAGAACTTTCACAGTTGTTAGCCAGGGATTCCTGAGTCAACACAGTGGGATTCTTGCTCCATCCCCTTTGGCCTTGTTGTCTGTCAGTGAAGCGAGGCCCCGGAGCCCAAAGGCGAGTGGTGGATCTGCCCCCCTTCCACCCCCACTGCCCAGCCTCCCTACACACCATGCCGGCCACCTCTCATACACCTACCTCGGTTTTAATGGCTACCACTTCCATGGCGTGTGGAAGACTCAACGGCTTTGCATGGCCTATTTTTCATTTAAAACAAAATCAATTAATGTTGTAACACACATTATCCCTTTCACTGACACTGGGAGAGAAAATAAGGTGGAATGAAAGGTTCCTTTTAATAGGGTTTTGTGTTTGATGGAGTCTGGGTTGCATCATTCAAATTACTAGAAAAGGTGTCCCTGTTCAAGTTATTCTTCTGTGATGTAGTCTGGAGGTGTGTCGATACTATGGGTCGAGTCTCACATTCTATCGGGAGGTCATCCAATTCCTAAAGCTCAGGAGATCAGAATCAATATCCGCCCCAATGAAGGTCAATTGTGTTGTCATGAATGGACTGACCAAATGAAAAAGCAACAGACAAACACAGGAAGTTCAGAAGCATGTATCATTGAACTCTGAACTACTTATACCAATCTTAAAGAAGCCTAAGAAATATCCAGGGCTCTTTACACCGATATTTCAACTTAAATGCTCGACATGGAACCGGAAAAGTACAATAGACTAGACATCTAGATAAGGTAGTTAAAAACTAGGAAATTGAATTAATCTTACTCACCATCGGACCAAAAGGCCGTGTTCCAGGAAGTTCTTGAGGTTTGGAAGGGTTTGTCGGAGGTCTGGAGTGGACAGACCATGCTGGTATCTCAGCTAGGAAGTAAAAACAAAGAATACATTAGCAACGATGTCAGTACTAAAATATAGAAAGCGGACACTTGAGAGTGGGTTGTTCTTTTCATTGCTTTTTATTGACTACTGGAATGAAGGAAACAGGTGAAGAGAAGACAGTGGTGAAGGGTACTGAACCCTGACCTCTGGCAGAGAGCCACAGATGTGCATAAAGCTGGGAGTGTTACCACTTGTCCAAGGCTCTGCACAATATATCGTTCTCTACCACACCACAGGTTCACTTAGCAGGTTTTGGACACATTACCCCTGATTCAGTAGTTTTTGATGTCCCTGGACAAGGCAGAAAATGACTACCCTTCAGGGAGACCAAATGAGATCATTCTTCATATGTGAAGCATTTGAACTTCTCCCTTTAGACTATTATTCAGAAAATGGGCACCCGTACCTCCGGCCACGCTAAGAGGCATCTGTGCTAATGTGGAAAGGTGTGTGGAGTGGGAGATAAGATGTGGGTGGCGAGCAGAAAAGACAAGATGCCGAACATCTGGAAGGGTTAAAACACCGCACAGTGTAATCTCTCCATTTCCCTCCAGCTCCAGGGGACCCTTGATGATAATCCCTCTCTCCAGCCCTCTAACATCCTTCTCTCCAGCCCTCAAACATCCTTCTCTCCAGCCCTCAAACATCCTTCTCTCCAGCCCTCAAACATCCTTCTCTCCAGCCCTCAAACATCCTTCTCTCCAGCCCTCAAACATCCTTCTCTCCAGCCCTCAAACATCCTTCTCTCCAGCCCTCAAACATCCTTCTCTCCAGCCCTC